>JAYRCO010000003.1:0-110571 GCA_037042815.1 Ceratobasidium papillatum | reverse complement strand
ACACAAATCCCGACTGTCGAGTGCATCCCTACCTGACATTGCCTAGTCAGCCGGCTCCGGCGACGCTGCACGCCCTTCACTCTCTGCCGCTGCCGCTACGTCACTACATCGTCACCGAGTCGAAGCTGACCGCATATGGACATAGAAGCTCTCCGTATGTATACACAGACCCGCCCCAACACCTTAGTCCAGGTCACGAGACAGATAACGTGAGCGCATAGACCGACGCTCAGGGGTATAAAACAGTCGAGGGGAGAGGCATTTGGCACAACCTCTTCCTCTCAACCACCACCCCCCTCCGCCTACTGCCCGCGCCTCTGCCTCTCATACTCTTACCATCGCCGCATCATGTGTCTACTCTGGCAGGGCTGCTCACTCGCCAGCGAGCCATTATAGGTGAGTGACCAGTCTCGCTCAGGGGCCGTCGTCGCCACTAACCCACTCTCACCGTGTAGGCTCGACTCACTCTCGTACTCTTACTCGTATATCAGACTCATCCTCCGTGTCTGTGACACTTCCAGGTAGGGCTGCTTTGTTGTACCACTGTCATTCTGCTAACGCTTCCCTCCATCGTCTAGTGGCTCATAGCCCTTATCCGGTCATAGACTGGTTCTGTTGTCTCTCATGGCCTCAACCATGACCCCTCTTCACCACATAGTCGCATCTCAAATGCTATGTAAGCTGTCTCACATGTAGTCGGTGTTCTACTGTCTATGTCTGACGCAGTTTTCATCTTAGTATGCTTATAGGAAAGGCCGTTCTACGGTCAAGCCCCTGCGTTACTTGCCCTCTCGCTCGCATCTATTTGTATCCCTTGCGGGTCCATTGATGTTATAAGTGGTTCATCTTCCGGTATGTCCTTAGCTATGCTTGTGTATGCGTATCTCACAGTGACTGACATGTTTCTTTTCAGCTCCGCCATCGGTCCTTCAAGCAACTGCCAACAACAAACGCCTTGTTTCTCTTTTATCTCGCCTACTATGTCTCATCTCCTTCTGTTTCCTTTTTTCAGTTCTTTATCTACTCTTGACTTCTGTCGTTTCTTATATGACTGCCTGCTAGCTCTTACCTCCTCCACTCGGTATGTACAACACCTTGCCTCTACCTTACGTATCTCGCTGACTCGTGCTTCTCCAGCGCTCTTCTCCACGTGTGCACCGCTCGGCCGTATTTCAGACGTCGACCTCGGTCTGCCCGCATCCTGCGTTGTGCCACTCGCACAGCTGCCTTCGTGATCAGCGCGACCTTGGTCCGATAGTCCGGATTGGATAAGACGTCGAACCAGCCCCCGACCGTCAACAACGTGCCAGACTCGACCTCGACCGACGCTGGGAGGCCCTCTGTGCGCCCGGTAGGTCGAGTGATCGAGGCTAGTGTACGCGGTCGGGGCTCGTCGACGCCGAGCGGGAGTTCGAGCGAGACGATGAGAGTGTGCTTTTGGGTCATGCGTCTGTCGAGAGATGGGCTGCGCTGAAGTGACCTGGGGCTGCTCTGTACGTCCGTCGAACGAGCCTTTGGACTGATAGAGGACTCGTTGTAGCTGCAGTGCTCGGCGGGATCGTCATGCGTCTGTCTGCAAACGCAGATGGGCTGCCTGAAATGACGAGCGAAGATGAGCGGGGAAGAGTAGCAAATGTGACCGTACAATCTGAAAATGTCCAGTGTCGGTCTGCGCTCCGTAAAGAGTAAGTGGCTGGCTAACATTGTTTTTCTTACTGACGCCTGTGACACAGAACTGTCCCTCGTATATAAAGCTTAAATATGACTGTACGGAGCCGGACCTTTTCAAAGTTTTACTTTGCTCGTGTGCTTGTATCCGTACCATGACTCGAATTCATTGTCACCCAAACTCTATTTGCTCGCTAGTTGTAAGATCGAAACCGTGCCTTCCTACAATCGAAGGACTGGTTGCCTGTATGCGCTGTCTTTGAGTGTTCACTGGCGATTTAGCCCATGTGTACTCTGGCGCCAAATGTATACATCCCACAGGAAAGTTTGTTCAGGTCTTCTATTCAGCGCATATTAATGTTTAAGACCAACATCATGCACTTGTACATATGCAGCGTGCATGTATACTCGAGACCAAATACATTGACTGACTAAAATAAATAAGAAAAAAGTAAGAGAAGAGATCCGCCGAATTGATTGCTTTTCCTATTATCAGAGGACTCATGCTGCCCATCCCCATCGTTATCAAACGGCGCTGATGTGCTCATTATTGGGACACAGATATCCGGAGACTTGTATCAGGTGTGTCCGATAGATACTGAGTGCCCGAGGGGGATCATCGGTCCGTCGGGGCTCATAAACCGCTTCGAAAAGTGTACCTGGAGGGGTAGAGCTCTGGCACGGTCATGAACCACAGACCGACAAACAAAGCGACCAACACTGTTTGGATACAGGAAACGAAGGTGGTGTTATTAACGGAACTTGGGAAGCCTTGGACGTGGATACGAGCGGATTCATGGTTTAGGACGTAAGTCGTGGGCGAAGTAGACTTAGCAGGTGTCTCGGCCCGCTGTTCGGGCATCGTGATGGACATAAGCACACGAATCTAACTCATCTCGGAATATTCGTGTTCGAAGTACGTGGATCTTGGTATCGGCTCGAGGCTTCGTTTCTCAGCCTTTCGGCGTCCGGTCGTACTTTCTCAACCATCCGACCCCCCTACTATGTGTTCCAGATCGGATACACACAGCAGCGCAAATATGTTTTGATTTTTTTTCAACTCGGATTCCTAATGCTGCTTCGTTTTCTCACCGTTGCTGCTAAAAGAATCTCTCGGCCTTGCAGTCCCTTGTTTCCTTCATCTCGTTGTTCCTTCCAAAGGCGCTAGCTATATGAACGGCTCCCAAAGACTGATCGCCCTGCACACTAGGATATGTATACGGGCTCTTATCAACAGAAATAAGACAAAATGGCCGCCTAAAAGCCCGGGCAGCGCTACTCGATGAAGTATAGGTGTATGCAAGCAAGATAATAGAATTAGTCAGACGCTTCCGAATTCCTCATATGAACGATTTCAAGAAGTAGACGAGAATTTAGGCACAAGCTATTTAGGTATGTTGTCATCGTCGTACTGCCGTTCGTCATTGATACTGCCATGGCGCCTCCACGGATAGCGGGCTGAGAGTATTGCACGGTTGAGCTAATGACCCGAACCTTTCCCCTTGTACGTTCGAGCTTACCCCGAAAGACACGCCACTTATGCCACTTAACGCCCATAGAAACAAGGACGAGGAGCACTGGCAAAGTGAAGAGCGAAACGACAAGGATGTGTCTTTACTTATGTGCTTGTAGGTGATATTCACTGGATCTTACGTGTACCCACGATATCATCTTGTCGTAAGCCTAAGCTCATGCGTTAAAATCTATTTTATATATATTATAGCTTAGGCAAAGACATGATCGTTCGCATTGTACGTTTACAACCATACAACGGCAAGCAACTATAAACAAGTCCCGACGCGCCAATGAAATCTTGCTTAACATCGTTCAATCAGCCAGCTCCGGCGACATTACACGCCCTCCCGTTCTCAGCCGCTGCTGCTACGTCACTGCAGCGTCACCGAGTTGATGCTGACCGCATATGGACATAGAAGCTCTCCGTATGTATACACAGACCCTCCCCAACAGCTTAGGGCAAGTCACGCCATAGGTAACGTGAGCGCATAGACCGACGCTCAGGGGTATAAAACAGTCGAGGGGAGAGGCAGTTGGCACAACCTCTTCCTCTCAACCACCACCCCCCTCCGCCTACTGCCCGCGCCTCTGCCTCTCATACTCTTACCATCGCTGCATCATGTGTCTACTCTGGCAGGGCTGCCCACTCGCCAGCGAGCCATCATAGGTGAGTGACCAGTCTCGCTCAGGGGTCGCCGTCGCCACTAACCTACTCTCACCGTGTAGGCTCGACTCGCTCTCGTACTCTTACTCGCATATCAGCCTTACATCCTCCGTGTCTATGAGACTTCCAGGTATGACTAGCTCGCTGTATCGTTCTTATTGTGCTCTAGCTCACATCTGTTGTCTAGTGGCTCATAGCCCCTATCTGGACCAAGACTGGGTCCTCCAGGACCACGAATCTTCTTCGCCATGTAGCTGCATACATACATTGCGTAAGCTGTCGACACGCAGTCGGTGCTCTACTCGCTTTATCTAACATAGCCTCCACCCTAGGATAACTATAGGCACCGCCAGCCTGCGGTCGAGCCCAGGCTGTACTACTTGCTGCCTTATGCGCATTTAATTTCGTCCTCTACATGGTCTATATTTCGGTATGTCTCTAGCTAGCCTCGTGTATATGTATCGCACAGTGACTGACGTGTTGTTTTTTTTTAGCTCTGCCATCGGCCCTCAAGCAACTGCTAAAAACAAACGCCTCGTTTCTCTTTTATCTCTCGTCTACCATCTCTCATCTCCTTCTGTTTCCGTTTTTCAGTTCTTTCTACTATTGTGTTCTATTGTTTCTTGTACCGCTGCCTGCTAGCTCTTACCCTCTCCACTCGGTATGTCTCTAGCTAGCCTCGTGTATATGTATCGCACAGTGACTGACGTGTTGTTTTTTTTTAGCTCTGCCATCGGCCCTCAAGCAACTGCTAAAAACAAACGCCTCGTTTCTCTTTTATCTCTCGTCTACCATCTCTCATCTCCTTCTGTTTCCGTTTTTCAGTTCTTTCTACTATTGTGTTCTATTGTTTCTTGTACCGCTGCCTGCTAGCTCTTACCCTCTCCACTCGGTATGTCCAACACCCTGCCTCTACCTTACATCCCACTGACTCGCATTTCTCTAGCACTCTTCTCCATCTATGCACCGCTCGGCCGTATTTCGGACGTCGACCTCGGTCTGCCCGCATCCTGCGTTGTGCCACTCGCACAGCTGCCTTCGTGATCAGCGCGATCTTGGTCCGATAGTCCGGATTGGATAAGACGTCGAACCAGTCCCCGACCGTCAACACCGTGCCAGACTCGACCTCGACCGACGCTGGGAGGCCCTCTGTGCGCCCGGTAGGTCGAGGGATCGTGCCTAGCGTACGCGGTCGGGGCTCGTCGACGCCGAGCGGGAGTTCGAGCGAGACGATGAGAGTGGGCTTCTGGGTCATGCGTCTGTCGAGAGATGGGCTGCGCTAAAGTGACCTGGGGCTGCTCTGTACGTCTGCCGGACGAGCCTTTGGACTGATAGAGGACTCGTTGTAGCCGCAGTGCTCGGCGGGACTGTCATGCGTCTGTCTGCAAACGCAGATGGACTGCCTGAAATGACGAGCGAAGATGGAGCGGGGAAGGGTGAGCGAATGTGTTTGAATGTCTGAAAATGTCTAGATGTCGGCCCGTGCTCTGTAGAGAGTAAGTGGTTCTTCCACACCGATTCTCTTACTAACGCCTATGATTATAGAACCATTTATCGTTTACAAAACCTGAATTGAACTTCACGGAGCCGGATCGTTTCTGAATCTGTGACTTGTGTTCTTGTCTGTATTTGTGGCCTGAATCCATATCATAATAATCTTAAACTTCGCGTGAAAATTAAATATGAATACATTAGCTTATAGCAGAGGCTGTATGCGTTTGTCACGTAGGCCGCCAGCTTGTGAACAAATGCTAGCCACAGAAGCGCCAAGTGCGGCCAGTCACGTGAGGGACGGAGCCCTTTGCAGACGCCACCACTTGTCCACTACTTAAATCTCTACTAGACATGATCAACTCGCCGCCATCACCGTCGCCCTCTACTCCGTCTTCTGGAGACGGTTCACCTGCGCCGATACACGCGGACATGACACCCGTCGTACCATCATCGAGTTCTGCCGCGGTGGGTGTGGCTGGCACGTCGGCGTCGCCGAACAACGCGAAGAGAAGACTGCCGTCAAGTAGCCAAACGTATGGGGCTGCGAACCGACGTAGACGCGAAGACTCTGTGCGCGAGGAAAAAGAAAAGCCTGGCACGGGTGAACGGGGGCAAGAGCGGGAGCGCGGAGAGCTCGCGGACGTCGAGCTCATGAAGTGGATCAATGCGAGTGCGTCATGTCTGTGCTTGATTTGTCCGTAATTAGGTACTGATGAGTAGCTGGACGAACAGTCGTGAGGGACCCGTTTGATGAGGATGCGGCTGTGCTGTAGTGGCTATGTAACGATGTAATGATAAGATGAGATTGAGTGAGATTTGGGTGATCCGGAGGCACGGGTCAGGACCCGAAGAAAGTGTGCGGAATTGCGAAGCTTTGTGAGCGACCACGACGAGCGGCAAGACCATCAAGCCGGGGACGATCGATGAGCAGCAGCGTGCACTGGCAGGCCAGGGACGACAAACGACGCGGGTCGCTGCTCGGTGTGCTCCGCGTCCGCCGCGACAAGGGCAAGCAGCGCGCCAGCGTCGATCTCGCCGACGTCCGCGAGCACGAGCACGACGACGACGACGACGGCAACAACGACGAGCGGCCTGGGACACGGTCTACGACGCTGCATTCGATACTGCCCGAGCTGGGAGAGGGAGACGGGGAGGCGACGCTGAGGAGGCGGCCGGCGGCGCTGGACTTGGACGAGAAACAGGCGGCGCGGGACGAGGCGGCGGCCAAGCTGTGTGGGCTCGTGCCCCAGCCCCAGCCGCCGCCGCTGCCGCCTGTGCCGGTGTTCCCGTGTGCCCACTCGGCGCTTGCTGCCCACACCCAGCTGAGCGGCCCGCTGCTGAAACACCATCCGCCGACAGCCCTCGCGCGATTGGTCGGGAGCAAGGCCTGGAAGCCCCGCCACGCTGTTCTCTGCACCTACTCGCTCAAGACGTGTACATGTGCTCGCCCTCATCGGTCATCTGGTGTCTCGGCGTGCGGTGCCCCAACGCGTACGCTGGCTTGTCTCCACATATTTGCCACCCCGACCCCCGATGCGCTCGAGCTCGCACGGTTGATTGTCACAGAAGACAGGTGCGTTTGTTTCTCACTACATTTGTTTTGAGCTTATGTTATTCCAGTGTGGTGTTTGTGGTGGAGCCTACGTTTGCGTCAGACGACAGCCGCCGAGGCCCGCGCGACATGGCCGACCGCAAATGGGTGATACAGGTCCAGGGCATCAGCGGTACACCCCCGCCGCCCTCGAGAGACCGCCAGCCAAAGCGCGTACTCGGCCGCCGGCGCGAGTCCGTCGGGACCGCGACAGCGAGCTTAAAGTCCGATCGCAGCGGACGGCCGCGCACTGTCGCCAGTTTCGGTCTCACCCAAAACTCGAACAGCGCGTCTGGGCTTGGCTCTTCACTCAATCTTGCATTCGACGACGAAGCTCAGGTTCACGCCGTTTGGTTTCTCCAGTGTCCAGACGCCGACGCTCGTCAGCGCTGGACATCCTGTATCAAGCGTGCTGTCTTGCTCCAGAGGTCAGTCGCTTCATTTCATCTCTTTCTCCCTGCCGGCCCGTATCCATCCCATCCGCGTGTCAGGCGCAGCAACCAGGAACGATTCCAGATCTGCCTGTTTCTATTTATCCACCCCCGCCGCCTCTATTTTCAACTGTGCCTCGTGTCGTCACTAACCCGATCGTTTTGTCGTCATAGGGCCGAGCGCGCTGGCTTCGGCGGCACCGTCCACTTTACGAGTCCCCAAGATCCCTTGCCCTCTGGCGATCTTGATGTCGTACTTGCCTTGCGGGCACATGCCCAGAGTGCACATATCGCTCAGCTTCGTGCTTCGACTTCTCCGCCACATCCAGCTCCACCACCCCCTTCCATCCTGTCTCAGCCAGTCACACCGGTCACTGCCACCTTTGGTTCAGGCTTGACTACCTCTTTCGTTCCCGTCTTTTCACCCACTGCCACCACTTTTTCTCCTACCTCGACCACTTTTTCGCCAGCATCCGATCAGTCTCATGTCGACACGCATTCTCTCGCCTTTACGCGCTCTCAAACGCCGACTTATGCCCATTCGGTTCATACGACACACACCACCCAGACTCAGCCCGGTCGCTCTCGGTCCCGAAGCAGCACTGTGACCAACTCTGCGCCCGTCCAGGCTCTGCGCGGCTTCTTTAATCTTGGGTCCGGCGGCGGCTCGAGACCGCCTTCGAGAAGTGCGTCCATTGCCGGCGGAAGTACCAATAACAACATCGGAGCGGGTGCGAGCAAAAAGTCGCGAATGCGCGCTGCGTCGTCTTCTGCTACTGGAAATCAGCCGCTGCCACATCCATATGCTCTACCCCCTTCGCATCCGACCGAAGGCCAGAGTCCGGCCCCGACGAGCATATCGTTTGCATCTGCTCTTGATCATCCCGATTCGCAGCCCCAACCATATCCGTATCCGTACCCACACACCCATCCGTATGGGCCTGTTATGCTTGGTACGCCCATTTCGGCTGGATTGGGCAGTATGGATCTTGGGGACCGTGATCGGGAGAGGGAGCGAGACCGTGAGGATCTCGCAAATGGCGTCCTGGGCTTGAACTTTGGATTTCCTCCTGGTGGTGCGGGATTACCTGGACTGACCGTCAACGGTCTCCCTGCGATGAGCGGAAAGAAGGGCACGTCTTTGCCTCCTCCGCCTCGTGCTAGGCGAGCGGGGAGCGTGAGTCATGTTCTACCTGGACGGGTGCAAGAGGAAAATATGGGTGAAGATGGGTCGAGGAGGCCGAGTTTAGTGCCAATGATGTCTTTATCGTTTGGGCAGGTAGAGAACGGAGATAGCATTGCGGGCGTCACGGAGAGCCCAGATGTTGAGACTGATGAAGGCGCGGATGCATATGAGGAGAGTGGGTCCTATCGGCGAGAGGAATGGGACGAAGGTGTCGAGGGACGACGAGAAGAGAGCTCATCAAGTCAACGAGAACCGCGCGTGCTTCCGCCCCAGCTCGCACCGCCGTCGGTTCCTTTACCGCTCCCGCCTGGCTCGTGGCCAAATGTGAGCGAGTCATCGGTGAGTGTGTATAGTGTTCAAACTACGAGTACGGGCGTTCGGGCTGGGTTGGATGCGCGGAGTGCTGCCAGTTTGGATACACGGTTGGATCGATCGCGGCTTTCCCTTGGAGACGGTGCTCGTCCGGCTATTGATGCCTCTTGGTCGCGCTCACGTTCGAGAGTGAGTTTGGAAGTCCCACGTGAGAGTCCTGGACCGTCGGGAGCACATTCGAGGGTGTCATTGGCGTTGGTGAAGGGTATGTTGGCTGAGCACCCAGAAGGGGATGGATGGGATGATGGAGACGGTGCTGGGACTGGGAGTTATCAGGAAAGCGCAACATGGACGAGCTTACGGGAGAGTTCGACCCGGTCCAACGCACCGAGGGAAAGTCCAACCAAGTCGAGCGCACGAGGGACCTCGCCTATTGCGTTTGCGCGTCAGAGCAGGTCTGATTCTATCCCGAGCTCTCCGTCGAGTCAAGTTGAGCGCGAGTCGTTTGGATCTGCGTTTTTGTCTCGTGGAGGTAGTGGGGGTGGAGAGAGCGTCGTTGATCATCCGTTTGCGTCTCAAGGACGAAAGGCGCATCGGCGGGCGGGGTCGTATGGCGGTCCGACGTTGTTTACGATTCCGGACTCGTCGCCGCTGAATAGGAGTAAGAGTCAGAGGGGAAAAGGCGAGTTGCCGCCTGCTGCGCCTCCGCCGAGTGTTCCTTTGCCGCCTGTACCACCTCCGACTGGCCCGCTCCCGCCGGTTCCAGTACGACCCGAGACGCCTATTTCAAGACCACGTACGCCTTCAAGACCTGGTACTCCTTCGGCTCAGGCGGCTGTACCGATCGCGCCTCAGCCGCGGAGTTCGTTGTTGCGGACGCGGTTAAGGATGTTGTCTGCTCCTTCGCCAGCGCCGCAGTCTGCGCTTCCTGAACCACCTCAAGATCTTGGTTCGTTGGCTGAAGATAGTATTATTCAACCGATTAGCAAGGTACCGATCTCGTTGCTTGTTCGGGACAGGGATAAAGACAAGGACAGGGATGATTCGAGTGCGCGACGGGTGTTGGGCGAGCAGAACGTTCGACGGGAGCCTACGCCGAGTTTGCCTCCTCCACCGCGCGTGAGGATGGTTCGACAGCATTCTCATTCTGCGTCGTCTGATTTGGGTGCGTCCGAGGGACGGAGGAGTGATGATTCTGCGGCGGGACCCAAGGGGGGTGCTCGTGATTCAGCTATTCATTTGGAGAACCGGGGGGAGTGATGATTGGAATGTTTTGGTGTATATATTATCATTTTTGATTCTGTCTCTGTCTCTGTCTATCTCTTCGGCATTGTTGCTTTCCTTTTTTGTATCTAGAGCACGCTCGCTATTTAAACGCAATTCGGGCTTTTGCGGATCGGCGTCCACGTGACGTGGGGCATTCATTTAAATCTGGCGAGGGGTTTCCCAAGAGCACCTTTTGATCTCTGCCCATTTCTGCCATGTTGTCCCGAGCTGCTCTCCGTGCCGTTCCCAGCGCGCGTGCGTTTTCGACGTCGAGCTCGCGACTGACCAAGGTTGCTGTGCTCGGCGCTGGAGGCGAGTCCATCGATCACATAGTATTCGCACGCTGACTTGTATACGATCCACAGGAGGAATCGGCCAGCCTTTGTCTCTGTTGCTCAAGCAAGACAAGCTCGTGTCTTCGTTGAGCTTGTACGATATCCGTGGTGCGCCCGGTGTGGCCGCCGATGTGTCCCACGTCGATACGCCCTCGACGGTCAAGGGCTACCCTCAAGACAAGATCGCCGAGGCCTTGAAAGGTGTCAAGGTCGTGGTCATCCCTGCAGGTGTACCGCGCAAGCCTGGGATGACCCGTGACGACTTGTTCAATACCAATGCTGGGATCGTACGTGATTTGGCCCAGGCGGTTGCGGACAACGCGCCCGATGCGCTCATTTTGATCATTTCGAACCCTGTCAACTCGGTTCGTGTCTTCGTTTCTTTTGGGGGATCTATGCGTGGGATTGACATTGTGGTAGACTGTTCCGATTGCGGCTGAAGTGTTGAAAAAGGCTGGCAAGTTTGATCCCAAGCGGTTGTTTGGTGTGACGACGCTTGATGTTGTTCGTGCTGCGCGTTTCTTGTCCGAGGTGGATGGGAGTGCGACGCCTGATCAGTGTCCTGTTACGGTTGTTGGTGGGCATTCGGGTGTGACGATTGTTCCGCTTTTGAGTCAGACTGATGGTGAGTTCTTTTTTGGATGGCGTGATTGGTGGGGTCGGTGAACTGATGATGGTGATACAGTTGGCAAGTCGCTCAAACCTGATACCGAACAGTGGAAGTCGCTTGTGAATCGTATCCAGTTTGGAGGTGATGAGGTCGTCAAGGCCAAAGATGGTGCTGGAAGTGCTACGCTCTCCATGGCGTATGGTACGTCTGTGTTTACTGTGTTGTATGAATGGGGAGTTGATGTAACTCCGTGTATAGCCGCTGCCAAGTTTACTAACCAGCTCCTCCGCGCGCTCGGGGGTGAAAAGGGTATCGTTGCCCCGACGTTTGTCAAGAGCGATTTGTATGAAAAGGAGGGTGTCGAGTACTTTAGCAGTGCTGTCGAGCTTGGCGTATGTCTCTTCATACTCGGCATTTATTTACATTTACTTACCGCATCTACTATTTTAGCCTGGAGGTGTTGGTAAGATTCACCCCGTTGGCAACGTTTCGCCTGCTGAGCAAGAGCTCATTGATGCTTGCTTGCCCGAGCTCAAGAAGAACATCGCCAAGGGTGCCAAATTCATCACTGGTGCTTGAGCGAATGGGAATACTTGCTGTTCCACAAAATGATGTATCAATAACCTGGTTGCTCTCGTTGAATGCGATCGTTTGAATTAAGAGATGTGTGGGGGTATATGCGTACTCCTTTAAAATTTAATTCTGTGGGATCTGATTTTGAAATAAGACTCGGGAGGTTTGGTCACATTTGGGTCGTGTTTCATGATCTGCGCCACCACTTGGGTCTAGACAAAATATCTTGTTGCTGATAGCTGTGCAAATTTAGAAATACTGGATTTTGAACTGCTTGAACATACGGCCATATGAACGAGGACTCTGGCTTTGAGCATACGGCGAGCGTACAGGATGAAGCTAATGTAGAAAATCCTGGGTTTACGGACTTGCAGGATGTCGAAATGACCTCTCCAGAAGGTCGAGAAGGTGTGTTTGGCTTATCTTGGTGTACTGTTGAGACTTAGCTAGTTGTAGACGAACTACGAGCCTTGCTCGCGCATCAAATTGACTTTGAGATTGCGCTCCGCAAGAGGATTGCTAAAGTCGTTGAAGCGCGGATTCGATGGGCTGAGCGGTTGAAGAGTTCACTTGAAAGAGGTACGTAGAAATTTGGTTTGCTCAATCATTTACTTGCAACCTGTTTGACCTAGGTGCTGGAGCGCAAACTCTAGTCGATCCAGCAGCCTTCAAACAACAAGCACTTGAAGAGTTTCGTGCTGCACACGCTCCGCTCGATCTGGATCCTCATACTGCCCATCCACGAGGGTCCCTTGCTCTGCTCTCGATCCAGGATGCACTAGAACTTGCTCCTGTACCTTCCTCCTCTTCAACTTCTAAGCAACTTTATCTCATCCCACCTACATCCGACTCTACGCCCTTCCCTCCACTCCTCCTCCTCACCTGCCCATACCCCTCCTGTCCAACTCCACATCCGAGTACAACCCTCCAAGGCCTCCTCAACCACGCCCGAATCGCACACGGGCCGGGCTACACGTTCAATTCGCACGACGAGTTCATCAGTTCACCAGGCTCCACGAATCTACTCGACGCGCAACTTGAACCGGAACGGTACGCTCGTGTTCGAAGCGAGGGCGTCAGAGTCAGTTTGGGTGGAGTGAGAGGGCTGAGAGCTTTGTTCGAGAATGGGGTTGGAGTTGGGTTGGGGTTGAGCAAGGAGACGCCTGCGTTGGCTAAGCTGCTTGGTCGGGAAGTTCGCAAGGGGGAGATTCGGGCTATTGGGCAGGATGAAGAGGTTGATGTTGAGACTGTTCAGGGCGAAGGAGAGCAGAGGTGGAAAAATTATGGGATTTGGGCAACGAAGCGGAGGCAGCGGCGGAAGGAAGAAGTTGGTGGGGACGTGGAAAGTGATTTGTCTCCTCCTCCGAGTTTGCCCTTAGCGAGGGACGAAGCGAGGTCGTCTGCGGAACATGTGCAGAGCTCGAGTCGGTTTTATGTCAAGAAGAGGGTGGTCGTTTCGGATTGGAGCCAGTCTTTGCGTCGTTGTGAGTAGTCCGCGAGACACGATGAGATGGCCTTATTGATAATGTCGAATCCAGCACAAATTCAACCTGATGGACCAACGCATAGGTGGATGATTCGTCTTACTGCACCATCATATGTGCGTTTGTTGCCCTTCCTACTCATTCAGAGCTAGATTTCTAATAACATTGTCTACGCAGTCGGACCATGTCACCACATTCATTTCAGCTATTCGCGTATCATGTGTATCTGTTCCGCCGCTCTTTGAAGGCACGATCACTTGCTCCGCCCCTCCGTTTGTTATATCTCGGCTTGGCAATGCACCGTTTCTTGCGCGGGTGACACTGGTGTTTGCGGATGAGCGTACCAAGGATGTTAGTGTCACTCAATGGGTAGACGTATGTAACTCTCTCCTTTTCTTGAATCCAGTCTCTAATGTTGATTTTCACAGCTGGATCCAATGCGTTCTGGAAGACCGATGTTAGGGGCCGAGCAGATATTTGACGTTGAGCTCGATCGAAATGCGCAAGCTCTACCCGTCGATAACTCATCGGATAATATTCCGAATGCTGTCCTTTGGGCAGAAGATCGAGGAGCAACGCAAGATGGGATGACCTGGCCATTGCACTCAACGACAGAGCCTATGCCAGACGTAGTCAAATCTGAGATACAGACGATTTCAGATGTTATCGAAGAATCTACAGCCAGCAACGAAACAGTGGCAGAGACTTATGTTATGGAACCACGTACGTAGACCTACTAGCTTGGTGACATTGCTAACGTTTTCTTACATATTCTATAGTCCACGAGCGACTTATCCCAATATTGAGTAAACTTCGTTCAAGGCTACCGTTGACGATGGAAGGTGTGTCGACTCAATAATTAGATACAATTTAGCTAATTGTAGCCTAGACTCGAAAGGCGAAGATTGCTCACAGGTAGCATACACGTGCTTTCCAACCCGTGGAGAGCTGCTGGAGTCTCCGCATGGTAGACGTAAAGCGGTCGAGGTATACCTCGTTCAATTCTGGCTATCATTTGGTATTCTACTAACCTTTTGTTCTTTAGTGGCAATATGCTCGAACAATGCTCAAAATGCTGGTCGCCGAGTACATGATTTACGATGCAGACTTGGGCCCAAGAGTGATTGAGTCCTTAAACGCTGCCCAGCTGCACGCATACTTGACAATGGAGACCGCTTTTCCGCAACCTGAACTGCAAGTGCCAGTAGTCAAACTCGAGGAAGAAGTGGAAGATATATCCTTCTCTCCTGTAGTCAATCCTGTCCATGCTCCCTCGAACTACTGTGGTGTTTGCGGGTTGAATATTCTAGCTCATCATCCAACTGCCTATTCTGTGGGTACCTCTGGCTTTGCTTGTTCCCTTTTGGGTCCTTATTACCGCCCCATATGCGATGTTGGACTGTGGACAACGCTACGGCCTGTACGAAGCGCGATTCAACGAATCAACCCTATTCATGGCCTCATCACTACCCTAGGCGCACGAGGATCCCTCCGAGGCGCGTCTCAGCTGGTTGAGTGTGTATCTCCACAAATGACGTTATCCGTGCATGCTCTCACGACGATTTGGAGTTTGAAAACATTCGGCTACTCTGCGAAACGAAGGAACGTGGCTATCGGTTTGGACAGTCTCTCTGTTTATGAAAATCGATTTCCTCTTGAGTTGCTTGGGGTGGATGCTTCGCATGTGGATCGGACGTTATCCCCCCACGCTTTGCTGGCTCTTGTCGCTGAAATTTTCATCAAGCGACTTGTTCGTGAGGCCTTGAGAGCTCGTGCTGAAACATTAAAAGACGTGGTCGGGACAACTGGCCCTACCGTTTTAACTACCACGCATATATCCCGAGCTTTGATGGATGGCAGAGGCTCTGAAGGCTGGTTGCCGCTAATGGCGGTGGCACGCATCGGGGCGCTTCATACGGACGCTGTATAGCTTTGTTTGTTGTAACGCACACATTCCGATAACGTTCGGAGAGCCTTGACACGGCCAACAAGGGAGCGCCTGTCAATTACACATCAACGCCAGGTATATTTGACTTTCGCTACCATTACTACACCTTTGCCTGTAACTTTCAATTACAGGACTCGAATCAAGAGGGTTTGTTTTACGCTACAAATTACCCCGTCGGCGCGTAGCTACATTCACCGCCCACTGCTCCGTACTTCCTTTCTTCAATGACCGCGTACAGAGCCAAGATCCTACCGTTCAATGTCATGCAAAGGGCTTGTGTCTATTTTACCTCGCCAAAGCTGTATCAAAGCTATGCCTAATGCGGTGGTGTTGCTTGCCATTTCTCTGAGCCTGCTGCGATGGCCAAACAATCTTCCCGATTTGGCTGTCCCAAACATCCTTTGCACGGCTTGTTTACGATTTGGCATGGCCACTCGCCAAAGCCATATGGTAGCGTCAAGCATATAAAGGACGGGTCGCATCAGCTTGCTCGTATCCTCACCCCCATTCCACCCCTAATTATATAACCCCGCCCCTCCAATCGGTTTATCCTAATCACTATGTGCAGAAAAATCGTGTGAGTACCAAATGCCTCTAAAAATTTGTCTACCATGCTAATTTCTGCGAGAATAGTGAACAATACCAATTCGAAGGATGTGGACATGCTGTGAGCACCCTTGTAATCCTTGCCTTTTGAACCGAGTCTTACAAGCCCATAGCGTGATATGGATCGCCCGATTATTGGCATCAAAGGTACGCACACATTCTTCAGTGTGACAGGACTCAGACTAAACATTCCTCAACTCGTCTGGGTAGATTGTTTAAAGGAGAATTGCAAGAAAAGTAGAAGACATTCACCTAATTGCAGATCAAAAGCGTGCAGAGAGGTCAGCTTTCTCGTATCGCCTCATTAATGCCAAGCTAAATGTTTAAAACGCCTACCAGAAATATGGACCCGATATTCATCCGTAAGCTGCATATTTGGTCTGTTCATTCACCTGAGCTCAAATAGAATTTACACATAGCCGACGACCTGAGCCTGGCTACTGCAGCGAAAAGTAGGATAGTTTTATTTCACTCATTTCTGATATTTGTTAATCGATAGTTTACTTCAGGTGCGCCCAGAAAGCCGAAGATTGTTGTGTGGTCGCTTAAGACCTAGCTCTTCCTTAATTTTATTTTGCCGCACTGTGTTTACTATGTATGCTATCTCCTCTGCTCACCCAACATCTTACTGTATTATTATAACCTTCTTCATCACATTTCAAAATAGAGCTTTATAATCTGATTATGCATATGTACAATCTGAAAAGGCTAGTTATTCAGAACACTAGGGAGCGCACACCAACTCAATTCGAAAACGGATCAAATGATATGCAACCAGCTGTAAACAACAATACATAAATCCCGACTGTCGAGTGCATCCCTACCTGACATTGTCTAGTCAGCCGGCTCCGGCGACGCTGCACGCCCTTCACTCTCTGCCGCTGCCGCTACGTCACTACATCGTCACCGAGTCGAAGCTGACCGCATGTGGGCATAGAAGCTCTCCGTATGTATACACAGACCCGCCCCAACAGCTTAGTCCAGGTCACGAGACAGATAACGTGAGCGCATAGACCGACGCTCAGGGGTATAAAACAGTCGAGGGGAGAGGGAGTTGGCACAATCTCTTCCTCTCAACCACCACCCCCCTTCACCTACTGCCCGCGCCTCTGCCTCTCGTACTCTTACCATCGCCGCACTATGCGTCTACTCTGGCAGGGCTGCGCACTCGCCAGCGAGCCATCATAGGTGAGTGACCAGTCTCGCTCAGGGGCCGTCGTCGCCACTAACCCACTAACCCACTCTCACCGTGTAGGCTCGACTCGCTCTCGTACTCTTACTCGCATATCAGCCTTACATCCTCCGTGTCTATGAGACTTCCAGGTATGACTAGCTCACTGTATCGTTCTCATTGTGCTCTAGCTCACATCTGTTGTCTAGTGGCTCATAGCCCCTATCTGGACCAAGACTGGGTCCTCCAGGACCATGACCCCTCTTCGCCACCTAGTTGCATCCATACACTGCGTAAGCTATCGACACGCAGTCGGTGCTCTACTCGCTTTATCTAACATAGCCTGCACCCTAGTATGGCTATAGGCACCGCCAGCCTGCGGTTGAGCCCCTGTACTCCTTGCTGCCTCATGCGCATTTACTTTCATCCTCTCCGGCTCTGTTGGTGTTTTAGGTGGTCTATGCTTCGGTATGTCTCTGGTAAGCCTCGTGTATGCGTATCGTACGACGACTGATATGTTTCTTTCAGCTCCGCCATCGGTCCTTCAAGCAGCTGCCAATAACAAACGCCTCGTTTCTCTTTTATCTCTCGTCTGCCACGTCTCATCTCCTTCTGTTTCCCCTTTTCAGCTCTTTCTACTATTGCGTTCTGTTGTTTCTTGTACCACTGCCTGCTAGCTCTTACCCTCTTCACTCGGTATGTCCAACGCCCTGCTTCTACCTTATGCATCTCACTGACTCGCATTTCTCTAGCACTCTTCTTCATCCGTGCACTGCTCGGCCGTATTTCGGACGTCGACCTCGGTCTGCCCGCATCCTGCGTTGTGCCACTCGCACAGCTGCCTTCGTGATCAGCGCGACCTTGGTCCGATAGTCCGAATTGGATAAGACGTCGAACCAGTCCCCGACCGTCAACACCGTACCAGACTCGACCTCGACCGACGCTGGGAGGCCCTCTGTGCGCCCGGTAGGTCGAGGGATCGAGCCTAGTGTACGCGGTCGGGGCTCGTCGACGCTGAGCGGGAGTTCGAGCGAGACGATGAGAGTGGGCTTCTGGGTCATGCGTCTGTCGAGAGATGGGCTGCGCTGAAGTGACCTGGGGCTGCTCTGTACGTCTGCCGAACGAGCCTTTGGACTGATAGAGAACTCGTTGTAGCCGCAGTGCTCGGCGAGGTCGTCATGCGTCTATCTGCAAACGCAGATGGGCTGCCTGAAGTGACGAGCGAAGATGGAGCGGGGAAGGGTAAGCGAATGCGTCTGCAGTAATGTCTGAAATGTGCACCTGCCGGTCTGTGCTCTGTAAAGAGTAAGTGGCCTGTTGGTGTTATCTTTCATACTAACGCCTTTGACGATGCAGAATTGTACAATGCTTAAACTCGAACAAGTGGAGCCGGACCGTTCCTAAATCGTTGACTGATGTTCTCGTCTGTAATCGCGTCCTTAATTTATAAAGCCACCCTCAATCACCCCAAATATGGTGTGAAAATCTGAAAATAGATATGCTGGTTGGATAGAAGCGCCATTGGCGTGGCCGTAATGTTTGTGAGCTTGTCATGCGTGATACAACCTAAAGTCTTACTTTTTGGTGTGCTCGAAAAAGGTGTTTATTTTATCGCCGAAGCAAAATATTCTTGCAGTTTTGATGTTTTTGCCAACGAATTAGCATGCTCATTGTCGTTACTCACTGCTGTTGCGTATAAGAAACGGGAAACAACGATCTACGTTTCTTATCCTTTATCTTCAGTAAACCCTGCTAAGTTTGGTACGAATGTGGCTGTCATGTGAACCTCAATCAAGTGGATGCTTACCTTCTAGAAGCGACATGCTGAGATCTCTGGCTCTTGATTTTATAGGGTTGCAATGCGACATCATTGTGAGCCTAACCAGCATTTCAAACCATGAGCCCAATCTCAAAATCCCGCTTCAACAGCGGCTAGTCATTGCTGCAACACCTTTTGCTAGAGTGGGTCACGGAAAAAAAAATCACAAGTGTATTTAGATGTTAGCATACCTGTATTTTTGCGTGCGGGGGGTTTCAAACAAACTTCTTTGTTTAACGTCGCAACTACGTTAGATGTATGCGCTTTCCTTCCTTCAGTAAGTCGGTATTCTTTCAATTTCGATTATCAAACGGGCTACTATATCCCCGTTCAACATTGAATATGTACCCATAACGGGCTGCTGTGACGCATTACAAGTGCGCCCGCCAGACTATGTCTTAGGCACCTATGATACACCGGCACACCTAGTAGCGGCAGTCCTTCTTGAAGATTTAAGTTAATTCACTTCCATTCGCATTTGATACGCATATAGGTATAGATCAAAGGAGACGCATTGTTTGTACAGCAAGACACTCACTCCGTGAGAAAGGTTGGATACACCTGGCCCATCTGGTACAAGAACCACCACGAGCGCCCACCCGAGGTAGGATCCTTCTTCCCCTTTTTCTTTTTCTTCTTCTTTGGGGGTTCACCGTCGGTGAGCTGAGGGGTCTCTGGCGGGTCTTCATCCTTTGCAACAAGAGGGAGTTCGGCGACCTGAATAAAAGTCCCGCTAACGACCATTCCAACACCGAATCGCAGGGCTTCAAGCAGAACCTCGTCAGATTGAATTAGGACAGTAATATTGTCGGCCAAAGGATCATGCTGGCCGACCCAACCAAATTTGGCCTCATCAATCGGAGGGCTTAGCATAATGGGTTTGTTGACACAGCCTCCCACCATAGGGGCGTTTTTTGACTGGGTGGATGGCGTGAGAGTCAAGCGAGCCAGGCGCTGCTGTGCGATATCACCAAAGGATGGTGTAGTACCAACTGGAAGAGGATTGGTATTCGGTGTAGGCTCGACAACTGCTCCTATGATTCGAGAAGACGCCTCGACTCGCAAGGTAACATAGGTTTCGGGGAGATTGTTTGGCCCAATGATGGCCTCCAGTCGCTCGCGTGCAGAAGGGCCTACATTGCCCCAGATTGTTGCCGGGTCTTCTTCTGGTGGTGCCATAAAATCTTCCACGTTCCATGTTGATTCACCTCCACCCCAGGTTGGTTGCTCTCCGTCTTCTGGCTGCCACGGGTGATCAGAGTCATCAGCGCCTGCTCCCCATGCATCGGTGTTGTTCCAGCCGCCAGAGTTGGACCATTCTGTCTGGTGCCCGTTGATGCTGGGAGGCTCGATACTATCAGCTACAAGTTCGGCTTCGGTTGGAGTGAACAGTTTGGGAGTGTTGGGATCTTCGGCACTCGGAAGATCCGGTTTGGCGTCGACGTCCATAGAAGCAGCGTCGGCCGGTGTTTCTTCAGGTAAACGCCCAAAGATCCATCCACCCCCGATACGTTGTCCCCAAATCTCGCCGCACGCCTTTCCCCAAGCCTCAGGGAATAGGCGCGCAAGCTTGGTTGTATGCGGCATTTCTTGTTTGGCCAGTTCGGCAACTTTCTTGGCTCGAGCTATGCCGTGTCTAGTGCTCTTCTCTGCGGATGAGAACACATCATTGTTTTCGAGGAAGTTGAGAAAAGTCTCGACTAGGATAGGTGTGTCTCGGATCTTGTGTTCACTCCTACCATATTTGGTAAACGAATATACAAACTTGCATGAGGGATCGCAAGGCAAATCGGTTATAGAAGTTGACGTACCAATAGACACCTTTATCGTATGAATAGGAGGTCAAGAATAGTTTGATCATGCGTTCCGGATCTTGGTAGAATGCATCTAAGGCACGTTCCCTTGCGGTTTCTGGGATTATGGTCGCGGCCTCGTTTTCCGGGACCTCCTCAATGGTTGCGGCGGGCATGGCATCGGCTTCTGGGTCAACGTCCGAGTCACCATCCGAGACATCGTCGCCATCGTCATCGGCTCCAGCCTTGGGATTCGTCTTGACTCCTTGAGGGTTGCTATCGACTATCCCGAGGCATACCGCGAGCTACTCGTATAAGTCATGTTAAACCAGGAGTAAACCTCCGTGTGGACGGCTTACCACTTGCGCGACTTGCTGTACGTGTTGGGGGAAGCGACGCTTCTCTGTAAAGTCTTTGTGCGCTTCCAACAATCGGTCAACATATGCTTCGCGACTATTAGAGTATAGTTCAAGCGTTGTACCATTCAATACTTGCTTTACTTACTGGTCATATTTATATCGCCGGCGGGACGATTTCGCATCCTCCTCGACTTCCTCCCACCACTCGAGCGGTACGTCAACCGTTTGACCATTGACGGTCTTTTTCTTTTTACGTCGCTTCTTCTTGTCGCTGTCGTGTCGCACTCCCAAGTCAATTGTGGCAGACCCTACGCCTTCGGGCTTGCCTTCTCCTTCGTCGTCGGGGTCAATCCACAATCCCGTGGCTACAAAATCAGAGAAGGGGACAATCTCGACTCCCTCGGGTTTTGCCGGGAATGGCGGCCACTTGTGCCATGGCACGTTGTCAGGCCAGTCTTCAGGGGGGCCTGCGTTGTTGCTCATAGATGAGGAAATGATGTGTGCAAGGGGATGGTGGACTAGAACCAAGTGGCTACGGGGTTTTTGAAGGGTTTCACTCGTGCCAATCACTTGCAATCACCAATCACGAGGCCAATCATGTAATAGAAAGACAGCCTAGCCCCCAAAAGCAGATTGGCACAAGCAACCCGCTCGAATGATATAGCATCTGGAAGAATTACAATATAGGACGTAAAGAGACATCTGAAAAAATTACATCAAGCTCCCTCAATCGCAGCTAGCGCTGCTTCGTTCAACGCCTCGGCTTCCATCATAATCTGTTCCTCCTTGGTAGCGATGCTAGCCTGCACCTCCTCCTTCGCGATCGTCAGCTCCTGGAATCGCGCCTGCAGCTCCCTCTCCTGACGTTCTAGCTGCTCGACCTCCTCCTTCAATGCACTAACACGACGAGGAGCGGCGGCCTGTTCAATCGTGCGCAGGTGGTCGAACGTCTCGAACTCGATATGTGTCTTGAGGAGTTCGGCAGATGCGTCCTTGATGCGCTTTGCTAGCACAGTAGAACGAGCGCTGTATCCTCCAAGTGTGACACCCAATTTCTTTTCAACCTTGGCAGCTTTGGCGGCCTCCTTCCCCATTGCCTCACGATCTTGCACCAGGAGTGCCGCAATCCCGGCAAGCCGTTGTTCAGGCTCAAGAGTAGAGGCATCGACCCAAGCTTTGAGGTTTCGATCGTAAGCCCAAGTATCACGCATATGCGCCCAACTCAGCAGCTCTCCGTCAAAGTCCTCCTGCCCAGCCGCGAGAACTACACCTTTCTTCGCCTCCTCTGGGCTCGCACCAATGATACCAAGTGTAGCAGAGAGTTCGGCGTGCACAGCAATAGTAGCAGTAGTAACGTCCTCGTCGTCGGGCATGTCGTACATCGACGGCGTACCTCCAGGATATGGTGTACCTGGAAGTGGGTGGGCAATCGTGTCGTGTTGAATAAGATTGACAAGCTCGCTGTCAATTAAAGCTTGAGCTTCGGAGAGGATACCCGTCGCCTCGGGGGTTTCTCGCAACGTCTGAAGCAACTGATCCCGATTGATATGCACTGGACGGGGAAGGTCGCGCTTTACAACGCTGGTCCGACGCTCGAGTGCCCTGAGCTCCTCCTCTTCCTGCAGCTTCTTCATCCTGGCATTCCGCTCCGCCATATCCTCCACCGTCATCGCCCGCTCATCCGCCTCATCTGCATCTTCTTCGTCCTCGGGGAGCACAACTTCAAAGTCGTTGCTTGGCTTGGGTAAACTCGCGAATCCAAGTTTGAGAGATCGTTGAGCCGCCGCGGCGCGCATCCGCTCTTCGCGCGGAGTATCACTGATCCTTGGAGTGCCGTCTTCAGGGTTGATGCTCAAATTGTCGCGCATGGGGGTGCGAAGCGGGGTGGCGCCAACTCGAGGAGTGCTCGAGACGTCAGCGCCATCAGCGCGGGGCGTTACAAGAGGATTGGGGGTAAACGCAACCTGGTGACGGGGAGTTGCGCCTTCAAACCCAGTGCCGCCTTGTGCTGAAACATGCATTGGAGTATTTTCCTCGCCCAGAAGAGGGGTCTGAGCCTGAACCATATTACGGAGGTTCCGTGCCTCGGCCATAATGTTATCCTCTATCAAATAACGAGTCAGTATGAAATAAATATTTGATACGAAAATAAACTACGAACCTTGCGGCGCAGTGCGGGGAGTTCGTGCCATACGCGCATGTCCAAGTCCCTCATACTCTCCGAGCAATCTCCCGCTAGCCTCGTTACCCTCACCCTCATCATTCATCAACGCCCTCGCGCTCTGCCCTGCTTGTCCAATCTTCACAATTTCCTCCAGTTCAGCCTCTCCGACCTGCGCGGCGGGAAGCACGAGCGAGCGCCGCTTGCTTATTTGCTCAGCCTCCTTGAGTTTCTGGATTTGAGCGTCCCGCGCAGCGACAAACTTGGTTGAATGAGGTTCGTTTCCTCCCTCTTTGCCTTTCTTTTGACGTTTTTTGGCTTCGAGCTCCTCTTCTTGCGGTTTGCGCTTGTTTTCGAGGCGGCGAAGGGATTGGCCAACGGGTGCCGAGTAAGCTTTGGCTTGTTCCTCGGTGGTATCGTAAAAGCCGGGTGCAGCTTTCTTCTCAAACGGAATATCTGCGTTGTACTAATAATCGAGTTGTTAGATTGGTAATTTATCAACAAAACATTTACTCACGTCCATTCCCTTTTTTTTCGTCTTGTGGCGCATGCTAGGAAGCGGTTATTATTGACGAATGCACAAACCCACGAGACAAACTTACATGATTCCAGCAGCCTTGAGCTCTCGCTTCTTCTGCAAGACCGCAAGCCGTCTAGCTTCCTCCAGCTGCCTCTCGCGCGCCTTGCGCTTAGCCTTTTTCCCCTGGGTGTTGGCGAGACGAGCACGAGCCTCAGATAACATCTCTTTCTCTGTAACGATACATAAGTATCGACTCATCAGTTGCAAGTTTGCAAATACTTACCATCTTCATCCATGTCAATAGGATCTGGCCTCGCAGGCTTGGTCTCGGGGTCGGGGTCAATTTCGCCAGGCCTTAACCGACGGATATCATCGGCGCTCGGACCCGCCTCCCCTCCTTCTGGCCCACCCAAACCAAGCTCCTCATTTTCTTTGTTCTCAGCGTCGTCAAGAAGTTTTTGATACCGCTCAAGACACTGAGTCGCGGTACGGCCGACAATGGGGGCAATTGTTCGCCATTGTGTTGGCATCAGTTTGGCGAGATGCAAAAGCTTTTCATCTTCCGTCTAAGTAATGTTGTCAGCTTGGTAGCTCGTAAAAGCCAGGATGAAGGACTGAAACGCACCTTAGACCACTCTGTCTTTTTGATAGACGGATCCAGCCACTCGTACCAGCGAGCTTTGCATTGTTTGGGTGTTTTCCGGACGAGCAAGGACGAGATACGCGCCCTAATTTTATATAGTAAGCTTCGATAGATAGCGGAAGTCAGTGGTACTTACCATTGATTCTTCCCGTACTTCGCAATGGCTGCCTTGAGCACCTCATCTTCTGTGTTCTATGTTTGTGCATCGTGTGAGTATATAGCGATTCCAGCATAATAATAATATATACCTTCCAAACACCTACATAATGGGGTTAGCAAATACATAAACAAAAATTAAAGATTGCTGCATACCTCCTTTGATGATGATGCGGACCATGGTTGAAGTGCTGTTGTGGTTGCACGTCTATGTGGCTGTACTTTCCGTTGTGATGACACGTGACGACCTCAGCAGCAGCCGAGCGCTTGTTAGCCACATCCCGTTTCGCGTGGCTCCCCCCCTCACAAGTTCCATCGCCCGATGTCAAGGTCAATGACGAGCTTGTGTTATTTGAATCGTCTAATCTCGTGATATAGAAGCTTGCCACTCGGACTGGGGTGCGTGTTGTCCCTGACGATATGCTGATAGAGACAACGAGTTCTATTGCGTGAATTTTTAACTTTAGACTTGCCCTGCAGATAGATTGGCTTGCGTCTCAACTTAGACCTAGCTGTCCATCCTAATGGCATTCTACTGCACACGACATGACCCATGACGTCTTCGTTTCTGCATGAAATCTGAATCTTTGAATCTCAAGATCGTGGGGATTCGCAAGGCTAAAGTGCCGGTGCCCTGTTCTTTCCCACTCAAAAATCGTATCTGGCTGGATGCGGCTGTAGGCCTACTCGGCCTACCCCTGAGCTGGTCCTGTACCAAAGGGGTATCTTCGGCCGGGTTCTCCCTTATTCTACTCTTCTTCCTCATTCATATGACTGTGCAAACTTGGTATTGTTGTCATATCGTGCCTATCAATTCAATTATGTGCCACAAACACAGATATCCATAAAGATACCCCTAGAGACATTAGGGATGGGAGCACGCGCATCGTCGGTAATGTCGCGACCCTCGATCGTAAATTGTCAGACACAACGTGTCCCATTGCCCTGTAAGCATATCCCATCACATTATCCTCCCCATCCCCTGTGTCGAGTTCTAGATTTCAACTTCAACTAGCACTTTTTGAACACGTTCTTGCTCGGCTAATCGTCTTGCCTGCGTAGATCAGATAAAACGGGTAGACAAAACAAGGACGAGCATATGGTCGCTCTACCCGGTACAGTTCAGATACTTGAGCTTCCTCTGTTCTGCAGGGTTGGATCAAGATCCAAGAATGGAGATTCCTTCCTCGGGCATGCGGGGGAGAAGGAGTTGGCGCAATGTATGCGCGGAAGAATGGATGAATACCACTGAGGTGGAATTGCCGTGATCTGTTGTGAGCCTAAACACTCTGCTGGCCAGTTTGAAAAAAGCAGGCTAGGCGAGGACGGAACAACCAGCAGCATCACGGGTGAGAGGATATGATAGTGGGGTTGGCATGAGAATTCTAGCGTTGTCGGTGTCGGACATAGTCATCCGTGTCGTGCATTACGATACGGGCATAGAGGGCCAGAGTTGCATCGGGTGGTCTTGGGCTACGCGCCAATTTATAGAGCGCAGGATACAGAATGTGTGGGTGACCGGTATACGACACTCGGTTTAGACACCTACGACTCGGTGACCGAACTCTGTCGCATGAAATGTAACCACGGCGGATGTCCGTAAAACCGGCAACTCATCGGCCATCGGAGGGTAGCACCCTTGGCGGCAAACGCGGGCAGGTTGTCGATAAGCGACATCAAGGATGTGATATGATGATATATTGGCCGATGTATAAGACAAGCGGGGCTTTCGCCGACCTCGCCGTCTGACAATTCTGTCCGGTTGTAGCGGTTACAAGACTCTGAGCATAGATTTGCCACCGATTGTATGTGAACTCTATGTGCATGACAAAGTTGGAGCAGGCTGTACCGAACAGAGCCGTATAAGATAGCGCGCATACAACGAGCGCTCGTACGATCCGTCAGTTGGGCGTGCGCCGTCTTGCTGGAACTGAGATAACTGAGGGTTGTCTCCTGTTATTTGTGAATTGGGGGTCTGCAGCCTTTGCCCATATTGGATATGGCCCTGGCCATCCTTTTTGCGGGTGTTATGCTGCAGCTTATGCATCGACCGAGGACAAGCAAAACGCCTCGCAGATGGTGGATGGTGCTCAGCATAGGCAGACCGGGTACTGGGAGGCTGCATATGATTTAAGACGAATGCTGATTCGGGATGGACGACCCAGAGCAGCGGTTAGTACGATAGCCACCGGCCGGTTATCACCCTGCACGGGCTCCCTAGGAAGTCTGGGGCCACGTTCCTCGCATGGACATCTCCATCAGAGCATAGGGATTGGTGGCGGTTTGGCTCACCGTTCCCACAGTCAAACTGAGCCTAGCACGCACTTGTATCGACACTCGGCAGACGGGCCAAAATCGCGATCAGCACGCGGTGGAGCCAGTCTCTTAACTGCACCGATCGCCCCCGGCTCTCCTCTAGTAACCGCCCCCCTCCCCCTCCGCTCTTCAAATTAGTTCTCCGGCAGTCCGGCCATGGACCAACAACAACACGACAACTCGGTCGCGGGGCCCTCTGGCTCTCCTGACATCGACGACTCCAGGTCGTCCAGACCTCAAGTCCAGCGAGGGGTTCGTTTGCCTTTGTCCCATTTCAGCCGTAACTGACCGTAGAATCCCGCCCTCCGGCGTTCTCAGGCGCGAGCATGCACCGTGTGCCGACAAGCAAAGGTACGTCTCCCGGTCTCTTGAAGCCAAAAAAGCCTAAACACTCTGTTAGATGCGCTGCATCGGTGCAGACGATGGCCAATCCCAGTGTCAGCGATGCAAGCGAAGCAACCTAGAGTGTGTAACCCGACCCTCCAGCTCGAGCAAAACTGAACGAGTATCCCCCACAGATGTGTCTTCGAGAAGCACCGACGAGGCCGCAAGCCGGGATCCAAGTACGCCCTTTTCACTGATCATCCATAGTAGGATACTGACAATCTGGCCATCCAAGGCTGTCCGAGGCCTCAAAGATGCTTCGCCGTATCGAAAAGGGACTGAACAACGAGCGAAGAAAGTCGCAGGTCGCGAGTGCAACTGGCCAAGCTCCATATCCTATCTCTGCCTCCCGCAGCTCGACTACCGACTTCGGCTTTGCTGGTCACAGCGACGGCTTTATGGATCCAAGTCTCAACAAAAACGGGCCTGGGCAGATGGGTTCTACGGCAACCACGCCGACAGCAACCGAGGCGACGCCGGCTCCAACGCTCGCGAACGCTCCTCCGAGCAGGCAAGGGACTGTGCCCGTCAAGGCGGGTTCGCCATCGAACAACATGGACGGAGATGAGGATGATGAGGACGATGATAGAGATCCGTCTGACGATGGACTGTTCCCTGCCCGTCTACTCGCTCGTGAGAACCGTCGCCACTCATTCTTCCGGACCATTCTCAATCCCGCGGATGCGAATGCAGAGGGAGGCCATTCACCTGATGATACCAAGCCCTCGATGGATAGCAGACAGACTTCTGTGGCAAGCACTGCGACCGTACATCCTATCATTAACGGACCTGAGGACCCCATCTCAGCCGGGCTCATGGACGAGGCCCAGGCCAAGGTGCTATTCGACCTGTGAGTCCTCTTCGCTGTTCTCTTCCGGTCCCATCTCACTTTGTGTGCCAGTGTGTTCCTTCGCCTTAATCCGTTCATTAACCTGTTTGATCCCGTGCTCCACACCGTACCCTACGTGCGCTCGCGATGCCCTTTCCTGTTTACATGCCTCGTTATGGCGGGGTGCAAATTCTGGAAGCCGGAGCTGTTCAAGCAAACACAACGGCTCGCCAACGAATTTGTGATCAAGGCGTTTGCGGACCAATGGAAGCGTGTCGAAGTCGTTCAAGCGTTTGCGTGCATGACGTACTGGAAAGAACCAGAGGACACGGTATGTTGCTAACTATCTCCGCTGATCCCGGCCCTCGCTTAACAAAATCTTACTCAGAGGACCTACACCTACATCGGCTATGTGAGCTCGCTCCGTCGTTGCATCAAGCTTATCTGGCATCTAACACTGATTCTTTACAGGCGAGCCGCATGGCTGTCGAACTCGGGCTGAACCGATACCTCGCTAAGGCTCCAGAGGGTGAGACCGAATTGCAGAAGCGCGAGCGACGAAACCGGGAGCGTACCTATCTCGTCCTGTTCGTGCACGACCGGTCCCTTGCGATGCAGACCGGTCGGCAGTGGATGCTTCCCGAGGTACGGTGTTTACGCTTTGATTGTATAATGAAACGATTTGCTGACCGATTCGTGCAGTGCGATTTGGTTCGCCACTCGCCCACTTGGCACGAGGACAACTTCATCCGGCCCGAAGATGTGATTGTGTGCGCGTTTGTTCAGTTGCGGAGGATTGCGGTACGTTTGGTTCTTGAGATCATCGGAGACTTGAGATTGATTAGAGGTTATCAGGCGGAGACGACCGATGTCTTCTATCTCCACAAAGGTGCTCCAGGGCTGCTGCATGCCGATGTCAACTACGAGATTCTGCTCCGAGGATGCAACAGCAAGCTGACCCAGTGGATGGACCTATGGCATGGCGAGATGAAGAAGGGTAAGTCGTTATTCGTAGATGGTTCGACTTTGGCCAACCAGTAATCACAGCTGGTGGCCAAATGTTCCACTTCTCGATGCTCGCCTTCTTCCGACTACACGTACGACTGTTCCTCAACAGCTTTGGTCTCCAGTCTTCTATGGCTTCGGTGGGTGGTGACTACATTACAAGTGTTAATTTGCCGGGCTGACTTCTTGTCGATCGTGAAGGCTACTCGCGCTAGTCCAAGTTTGCATGCTCTGTCTGCTTGCTATACTAGTGCGTTGCAGACACTGCAGATCGTCACCAGTGATTTTGCACCTGTTGGTATGCTGGTATGTATGCATGGACCAGTCCTCATGCATCCAAGTCTGACAATAACTCGATAGCGATACGGACAAGATAGCATTACTGTTATGACTGCGTACTCTGCTGTCTTCCTCTTGAAGCTCCTGCGACGACCGCCGAACGTAACCGATATGCACCTCACCCCGACCTTGTCTGACCTTGGCGAGGGTGCATCAACGCAAAAGATCTACGATCTCCTCTCCTCAACCGCAGACGCGTACCAAGAAGCTGCGATTCACGCCTCGTCCTCTGGTTCAGCTGCATACCATGCCCGGTTCTTGCGTAGTTTGGTTGCAAAAGATATGGCGACCAAATCCCGACAGGCCGCACGCGATCGCAAGGTCAAGGATAACTCGGACGCGATGTCTACCGGAGGAACGTCGCAAGGCACACCGAGCCATGCCTCACCAAGTTATCTTGCGGAGCCGAACAACGCGCCCCCGTCGTATCACCCGCCGCTGGCACCCGGGGTGGTGGGCCAGGCTCAACAGGCGCACAGTACCGAGCCCGGAGCGCATGGAGGTGGTATGATGTTGAACGGAAATGCCAATGGGATGTATCCGCAACAGTCGAATGGGATGGTCGGGTATGCTGGGGACGAGATATTCCCATTCCCGTCGTCGCCGCATCTGCCTATGCACCCGCAGATGAACGAACACGGCCAGGAGATGCCTCAGGCGCAACAACAGCCACAGCAGCCGCACCAACAACCTCAACATCAGTACGGCCCAGGGATGATGCAACATCACCAAGCGCATCAGCAGATGATACACCAGCAGCAGCAACAGCAACAACAACATCAACAGCAGCAGCAGCAGCAACATCAGCCAACCAACCAATTCCAAGGATATAACATGCCGACTACTGCGTCAGACCAGCATTATTGGCGTAACATGTTTATTGAGCTCGGTATGTTACGTTCATCATTCGTGCTGCTATCTATTTGCTAAATTGTACGTCAACAGGTTTTGGAGGCCCAGAGCCCACTGTGACCGGGTACAGCAGCACGATTATGTAGATTTCTCTTTCTGTTTTGGGGGGTTCAGAGCCTCCGGGGCGTGGTCAGTGCGGAGTTGCCCGTTGCCTCGAGGGCACATAGGCCTGGTGTTTCAGGTGTGGTTGTATGCCTATGATTCTCGACTTTGGTATCGCTTTCTGTAGGTTGTTTCTGCGTGGAACCCTGTATGTTGTTTGTAATAAGACTATATTGATACCTGTTTTGATGAGCGAACATGCGTTGTCTGCCTGGCGTACAATTTTGAGTTGAGCAAAAGGGTTGCTGGAACTTTGCGCTTTCCGAACCGCTCAAGAAAGCGGGTGGCGGTGTTGAGTGCATCACAAGTCGGCGACCATAGTATATAGAGATGGCCATTCTGTAATTATGGCATTTCCTATTTGTCTAGTGACATTCCGTACGCCTTTTTTTCTTTCTCGGCCCCTACCAGTATTCCCATATGCATCCTCTTAAGCTTAGATGACATGGCACAGCGCTCGCAAGACAATAATGCACGATTATGAAAAAGTCGGCGACCGTCCCGGAGATTTGATGCGAGTCAATCAACGGGATCTAATTATGCTTGATTTGGACTAGTTTGGGTGGCTGATGAATTTGTATTGTGCTCCTTGGTCTATTGTGGACCGCGGCTGGCACAAAGGAGAATAAATCCACAAAAGGATGGGCGGGAGCTGGCAAGACAGAGTATCCTCCCTTCCGCTCTCTACCAGTCGCCGGACGACTCCCAGTCTACGCGATACTCTCCTGTCCGCTACGATTCTTACGACATGTCTGTTCGCCGCTTCGCCTCCCCACCCCCTCTCTATGCCGACAACTCCCTCAATGCTCCCCAAGCCCACTTTACCGCTCTCAAACCTTACCTTACTCTCCCGTACCTACTCTCACTTACGTGGCTTGCGACGCCTATTATTTCGCTGCTATTTATCGTCTTTCGTTTAATTATCTCGCAGGGCGCTGCTCAGGACGGTGTCGAGGATGCCAAGGGTGTACTTATTGCTAGCTGTGCTGCTGCTGAGCGTGCGGCCCAGGGTGTGGGCAGCATTGGCTCGTTTATGGCTGCAGGCACCAACCGTCAGATCGAGGCTGCTGTCAATGCCACTATCGACGCTTCTCGTGCAACTATGATATTCAGGTGAGCCTTGTTTCAAATCAGGAAGAATATAGCTGACTGGTTTGTAGTCTTACCGCACTTCAAGGCATCATCGAATTTGTCATTGACATGTACCGGTCCATCTTTTTGTGTTTTCTCGAGCTGGTTGTTCGCGGAGGTCTTTCTATCATCATCGGAGCTCTGACCGAGGTTAGCCACAGAGTTCCTTCAACTAGCGATTTCATCTGACACACGTCTAGATCACCAACTTCTTGCAAAGCACAATAGGCGGTCTCAAGTCTTCTATCCAGGGCGATATCCAGTCCGCAAATAGCGCCATTGCCAGTGCTGTCGGCGCAATCAACAGCGTGACCAAGATTGTCAATGTTCAGCTCAATGTCCCTCAGTTTGATATTCCCGCCTTGTCTGGGCTTGACAACATCAAGATTCCAACGGACCTCCAGGATGCGCTCACAAAGCTTAATGCTACTCTTCCGACCCTTGATCAGATCCGGAATACAGTTGACAGCATGTAAGCAGTCTTTTGTGCTCGCTCGAGACTATGTCTAAACCTTTGTAGTATTGCTATTCCTTTCGATGAAATCAAGAAAGAGATCAACGATACCTTTGCATCTCCCAGCATGCGTTTCAACACCTCTGTTCTAGCTGTCCCCGCTCGGTCCAACATCACCTTCTGCCACGAACTCGATACCTCGGTCGTTGACGATCTTGGACGTGATTTGCGCAAGGTTGGACAGATCGGTATCGTCTTGCTCCTGGTTTTGCTGGTACTCCTAATCCTTGGTGCAATGGCTCTCGAGTGGTACAAGTGGCGTGTTCTACAGAGCGAGCTCGAGCGTACGCGTGAAGCTTGGACCACTGACTCGGCCGTACAATACCCCCAGGCTGTTGCTCGTGGAGACGTCCCAACGATGGCAATGACGAACGACAATATGATGATGTTGCATGTCACGCAACAGCACCCGCTGATGTTTGCGATGGCGAACCGGCTTGCGATTCTAATGAGGCTCTCGGCTACTTCTTACACTCATTTAAGGTGAATTCGTTCATAGTATTTGGGAAGACGGTGTACTAATTTGTTACAGATTCTTTCTCGCATATATATTCCACCCAGCAGCGCTGGCCTGCCTTTTAATTGGTCTTTTTGGTCTTATTTCCGTCGAGTATGTCCGCTTCATTCCATCACCAATCAATCACTAACCAGCATATAGGGTTCAACTCGCTGCCATTGGCCCCATCCAGAAGCATTATTCGTCCCAGGTCTCCAACTCGGTCGGAGATTTCACCAACAGCATCGCCCTTTCCATCAACAGCGCAATGCAGAACGATTCGTCGTCCTACGCGGCTCAAGTCAACGCCCAGACCACAGCCATGCAAACCACGATCAACGACGGCCTCTTCGGCTGGGTCAACGGCACGACCGTCACGCTCAACAACACGCTCGTCGCGTTCTATTCTGACGTACAGAACACGGTCGATGCTGTGTTTGGAGGCACCCTGCTCGAGGCGCCCGCTCAGGAGTTTGTGCGCTGCTTGATTGGGACCAAGGTTCAGGGACTGGAGAACGCGCTCACGTTTATCCACGATCACCTCAAGGTCAACATGCCCACTGTTTCGGACGACGTACTTTTGCTCTCCAACTCGTCTGTCAACGAGATCACTGGGCCCATTTCGCTCGCTGCTGTTGGAGACGGCTCTGCTTCTGATGACGGCGAGGGCTCTGGGATTGTCGGCAAAGTTATCGCTCGCTACATTGCCTCGCTCAAGAAAGAGCGCTTGATGTTCTTTATTTTCCTCGGTATTTGGGGCTTTGTCGTTCTCATTGGATTGTGCATTGTTCTCTGGCACACACTTGGTGCTCGGTGGTTACACGAGCGACGACAACGCGCGTGGGAGCAAGGTCAATCGTTTGGTCCGTTTTCGAGGCGCCCGAGCGAGCAGAGTCAGTATGCGTTTCCAGGTGTTCCGGGCGGTCAGCCTTTGGGGGTCGTTCATGGTCGGCCTCTTTGGGAAGAGCAACAGGATGAAAGGAACAAGGGACTAAGGAAGTTCTTTGGCGGTGGCGAGAAGCCGGAACAGCAGCACGAAGTCAAGTGGGAAGACGGCCAGAACGTACGTACGGTCGTGCATGTTCAGGGTGGAGCACCCACTGGGTGGGTCGGGCGGTTGAAGAACACAATGGCGCGCCGAAAGGCTGAGAAGCAAAGCCTTGAGCCAGTGCCATTCACAAACCTTGGAGATGCCCATGCCGAACCGAGGAAGACGCGCGGGCTTACGTCGATCGCGATGCCCGAACAACAAACCGAATCGTCTGCCTGGTCTGCTTCGCCAACGGCTGCACCTCCCAAACCATGGAACCCGCTCGTGTTTGGGTCCAAGGCTCCGCCCGCAGCGCCCGCTCCGCCTCGCATGTCTAGGACCGAGCTGACTGCTTCGTTTGTTGAGGACGCTCGACCTGTGATCTACGACCAGGCCGGAGCTTTGCCTTTGCACATGCACTTTTCGAAGCGGTCCACGAGCCCCGACGGACCAATCACCCCTCCCGGACTTCCGGTTTCTGTTGGCCACACACCAGACGAATTCCCGGCTGCTCGTCAAGTCCCGCCAGTGAGCACCGTACCAGGCGGCCGAGTCCCACAGACACGTCGACACCGTGCGCAGAACTCGTCCGTGTCGATCATGAGCGGCGGTAACCCATTCGCGACGCCGTTTGACGACGATAGGATGGATGGCCGCTATCCTCCGATGGGGCGAGCAATCTAACTCGACGGACGTGTATATCCTTGGTTTTTTATCATCTCTTTTTTCTTATCTAACTTAGTCAGTCACTGTATTTGGTTCTGGGTATACACGCATGTAGCATACGTATACAAATACGATCTTTGGTGTTGTATAGTGATTTGGTTTGAGTGTAAGACTCGGCTGAGTGCTCCAGCGAGACGGACACACCCAACGCCTGAGCACACCTAGAGCAGCTCATCAGCGAGCACTCAAAGAAGTCGCATACAGCCACAGTTACGATGCTTGATTTCAGAATCCTGCTACCAACATGCAAATGGAGTTTGGGTGAAGATAAATTCGGAGCATAGTACAGATACAAGCACAAGTGCATAATCAACGATTTAGAAACGGTCCGGCTCCACTTTTTCGAGTTTAAGCATTGTACAATTCTGCATCGTCAAAGGCGTTAGTATGAAAGATAACGCCAACAGGCCACTTACTCTTTACAGAGCACAGACCGGCATGTGCACATTTCAGACATTACTACAGGCGCATTCGCTTACCCTTCCCCGATCCACATTCGCTCGTCACTTCAGGCAGCCCATCTGCGTTTGCAGACGGACGCGTGACGACCTCGCCGAGCACTGCGGCTACAACGAGTCCTCTATCGATCCAAAGGCTCGTTCGGCGCGCGTACAGAGCAGCCCCAGGTCACTTCAGCGCAGCCCATCTCTCGACAGACGCATGACCCAGCAGCACACTCTCATCGTCTCGCTCGAACTCCCGCTCGGCGTCGACGAGCCCCGACCGCGTACACTAGGCACGATCACTCGACCTACCGGGCGCACAGAGGGCCTCCCAGCGTCGGTCGAGGTCGAGTCTGGTACGGTGTTGATGGTCGGGGACTGGTTCGACGTCTTATCCAATCCGGACTATCGGATCAAGGTTGCGCTGATCACGAAGGCAGCTGTGCGAGTGGCACAACGCAGGATGCGGGCAGACCGAGGTCGACGTCCGAAATGCGGCCGAGCGGTGCACACATGGAGAAGAGTGCTGGAGAAGCGCGAGTCAGTGAGATGTAAGGTAGAGGCAGGGCGTCGGACATACCGAGTGGAGAGGGGAAGAGCTAGCAGGCAGCGGTACAAGAAACAACAGAAGGCAAGAGTAGAAAGAACTGAAAAGGAAACAGAAGGAGATGAGAGATGGTAGACGAGAGATAAAAGAGAAACGAGGCGTTTGTTTTTGGCAGCTGCTTGCAGAACTGATGGCGGAGCTGAAAGAAACATGTCAGTCACTGTGCGATACGCATACACAAGCATAGCTAAGAACATACCAGGACATGAACCATTTATAACATCAATAGACCCGCAAGGGATAAAAATAGATGCGCGTGAGGGGCAAGCAGCGCAGGGGCTTGACGTAGAACGGCCTTGCCTATAGGCATACTAAGATGAACACTGCGTCAGACATAGACAGTAGAGCACCGACTACATGCGAGACAGCTTACATAGCATTTGAGATGCGACTACGTGGTGAGGAAGGCTCATGGTCGAGACCATGAGAAACAGAACCAGTCTATGACCGGATAGGGGCTATGAGCCACTAGACGATGGAGGGAAGCGTTAGCAGGATGACAGTGGTACAGTAAGGTAGTCCTACCTGTACATGTCACAGACACGGAGGACGTAAGACTGATATACGAGTAAGAGTACGAGAGCGAGTCGAGCCTACACGGTGAGAGTGGGTTAGTGGCGACGCCGACCCCTGAGCGAGACTGGTCACTCACCTATGATGGCTCGCTGGCGAGTGGGCATCCCTGCCAGAGTAGACGCATGATGCGGCGATGGTAAGAGTATGAGAGGCAGAGGCGCGGGCAGTAGGTGAAGGGGGGTGGTGGTTGAGAGGAAGAGGTTGTCCCTCATCCCTCTCCCCTCGACTGTTTTATACCCCTGAGCGCCGGTCTATGCCCTCACGTTACATATGGTGTGACCTGGCGTGAGCTGTTGGGGCGGGTCTGTGTATACATACGGAGAGCTTCTATTCCCAAATGCGGTCAGCTTCGACTCGGTGACGACGTGGTGACGTAGCGGCGGCGGCGGAGAACGTGAAGGCATGCAATGTCGCCGGAGCTGGCTCACCGAGCAATATCAGGTAGCGAACCAGATGAAAGTCGGGATCTGTGTACAGTTGTTTACAGTTGGCTGCACGTTCGTGTCGTGGAAAAAGAAAGCCTATTTCTTCCCCATAAATACAAATCAGACACTAGAATCAGCGTCAGAGAAAATGTATACACGAAAAAGCTACAACGGACCCACCTCGGCTCCCAGTAATACGACCCACCAACGTACAAAAATGAAAATGAAGGAAAAGTAAAATAAATATTGCGGTCCGTAGACCGTCCACTCTGAACTAGCGTGTCATCCTTGTGCAGGGGCCATGCTAATCTTCTCTGTATCGTTCCAATTTTTGTATATGTCACTCCGAAGAGGACAAGTTACAATGGGTTTTTGGGATGACATGTAACAGCCAAAATATTTGATTCCGGTTTTGTGGGTCGCTGGTGCGATGCAAAAGTCGCCGCAAGCGTGCATTCGGATGATTTATTTCATGTTTGCCGTATAGTAAAGCGAGTGGGCTCATTTGGTATGTTATTCGTCGGCAATAATATCGCCGGAAGGTAAAAATGGTGTTTCTTTAAGCACTCGCATAGTAGGATTATTCCAAGTGGGCAAAGCAGACACGACGTATTTGGCGTCCCTATACATATGCTTTCTGGTTAAACAGTCACTATCTAGCTAACCTGTATCTACTCACTCGGACGCCACCCGTATAACTACGTGATCTTCCTGCTCACTCAAAATATCAATCCCTATTCCCGCTCTCGTAATTCCAAATGTCTGCTGTAGAGCTTTCTGAATCGCGTATCGAAGAGAAAGTTGTTCCGTTGGCGGAGAGACTTGCAGAAAGATATAATGATACGGAGACTCGAGAGTCCTCGCTTTAGCCTTGGACATGGTGGAAGTCGAGCACGAATCGAGCCACCCGTGAGATGATGACATAATCAAAGTTTCACCTAGACTTGTCAACGACGGGAGTAGCACATATGCAGCGAGCGCTTGGAGTATCTTCATCGTTACTTAGGACCTCTCTAAATACTAGAAGGGCAAATGTGCCTCCTGTTTGCGCAATGGTAGGATTGGTGAGAGGGATGGCGAGCGTTGGACTTGATTCACTCGCGCCGATGAAGGGAGCTACGCACCAGGTGAGTTCATATCTGGAAGTCGAGTCAGCACGCCTCCTTGCAAAGGGATGCTACGTAATTCAACGTGGCAGCCAGATGAGCATATGCGTGTTGACGTCGCACTGTCAATTTTTGTTTATTCGTTCCTGGATAAGTTATTCACTTCTTTTCGTTCATTTTTATAGAATAAACGACTTGGACGTGGTCAAGGTTCTGGCCGAGGTGGGACTTCTACACGCGGACATAAAGGCCAAAAAGCGCGTAGTGGGAACGGAAAGCCCAAGGCAAACTTTGAGGGTGGACAGACGCCTATTACGAGGCGATTTCCCAAGCGGGGATTTGTCAACCAGTGCGTGTAGTTTTTACCTGTCGAGGTTAGACTGCATTTAACCCCGCTGTTTGTTTAGGACAGGACAAACATGGGCACCTGTTAATCTGGAAAGAATACAGAACTGGATAGATCAGGGGAGACTTGTGTCTACACCTGAAGCGCCTATTACGGCGCGAGAGCTGTTGTTGTCTGGGTGTATACACGATGTGCATGATGGAGTCAAGGTGTTAGGGGATGTGAGTTGTTTTAATTATGGTGTGTATGCTGTTTAATTGATAATGAGTAGGGCGCCGAGTATTTACATGCACCCATCTACATCGAACCGTCACGGGCGTCGCAATCCGCGATTAAAGCGATCGAAGCGCTAGGCGGGAACGTGAAATGCACGTACTACAACACTCTCGCGCTGCGCGACCTCGTACGAGGCCGGACAGATAGGAAGCGCGCGGCTCCGACGCACAAGTCTGATATCGGTGAGCACGAGGCAACAAACGTGTGCAGAACCCGATTTGACGTAAATGCATGTGGACAGAATGGTACTCGAGTTGGAAGAATCGAGGGTATATGGCGACACCCCAAACGCCCGAGGAGGTCAAGGCTGCGAAGAAAATGTTGTTTGCTGGGCCTGGTCCGCGTGTGCTAGTGAGCACCGACTTGGAGGGATAGTGTTCTGTACAAAAAAGATTTTGTGGGGATATTTGTATTAGGTGCTGGGTGTTGTGGTGTGTTGTGTGTGGGCCGCGGCGTAAAGCACTCGAGATTTAAACACAGATTGAGCGAGTTGGTTTCTGCCACCTGCTGCGTCCAGCCAGCAAAAGAGCAGACCTGCTGCCGAGGCACAGAGGCCGCCGGCTAGAAGACACGATCATAGAGGGCATGGCCTAATTGGGATCAACAAGACTTAGCAAAGCAAAGAACACCGCCACACACGACTCGTCTTGTTGGACGCTCTCGTCGACGACCTCGCCCTTGGGTTTTTGTTTCTCCCTTGCCTCCTTGCTCCTTTTTTCTTTTTCTCGTTTTTCTGCTGTGTTCTGTCTGTCCACGACCTCCTACGATCGCTGTTTGTTGCCACCCCGCACGCGCTCGCCGCCAAAACCCATCTGCGCGCCGTGCCCAGCAGCCATGTCCTCGCGGTCGCCGCCCCCTTCTAGCCTGCCTCTGCGCCGGCCGTCCAGTACGTTCCGGACGAGCGCACTGGGCAACCACATCGCGGCCCCTCCGCCGCCTGATCTGGAGGGCGACCGGCAGTCCCCCGAGACGGAGACAACCCGCAGGAGACCGCAAGCAGAGCGCAAGGCGTCGCGCCAGAGCAGCATCCGCATCAACACCGCCAGCGCCGACCTCACTCCCCGCAACGAGCAGCCGGTACGCGTCTTTTTCGTGTATTTCGCGCTGATCGTCTTCTAATCTTTGTCGTCGTGTTTTTGTCCGTGTCAGCCGCGGAGGACGCCCGCGATGCAGCCTGGGCTTGAGCCGGCCGAGGACAAGGCGCGTCCGACGTCGGTGGCGTCGTCCGAGTTTGACGCCTATTACTTTTCGGTCCCGTCCCCGAACCAGTCGCGCCGCGCTTCTCTCGCCCCAGAGGACCCGTACATCTCCCCCGAGCAAGCGCCGGGGCATGAGCACCAAGCAACAGTCAAGGCTCGCAATCGTCTGTCGCTCAACCGCTCGAGTCTGCTGATCCCAGAGACTCCGGTCCGCGACCCAGCCTCCATCGACCGACGGGCACTTGTTGGCGTTGGCGAGCTCACGACCCCTCGTTGGACTGTCACTCGCGATGCGCGTGCTATTGTTCATGGTTATCACGACCCGCGAACAGACGATCGTCACAGCCAGCCTCATACCCCTGGTGAAGAGGCCCCGCTTAGCCCATGGACAATCGAGGCTATTGACGCAAGCGATTCTGGCGATGGAAGGGTAGGCAGTCATTTTTATCATTTTTTGACTCGACTCTAACCTGCGATTGTCCTAGCTCTTGTCGACTAGGTTTCCTCGCTCAGCGCTCGGCAGCCATGCGATGTCTTCTCGAACTTCTCTGGTCTCGAACGCTTCCGCCGGAGCTCGCACTCAAGAGACCGCCCCCCAACCTGCTCAGCTTGATCCTCCCAACCCCTCTTATAGATCCGTCAAGCCAAAGGTTTCAATGGCCGAAGAATCGGGTGGCGAAGAAATTTTGTACAAGCCGCCACCGCGCAAACCCGCAGGACGGCCTTCTATTTCGTCTATTTCGTCCAAGCGATTGAGTGGTGTTTATTCTCACTATCGCGACGCCAACGGGTCCTCCATCGACATTGTCCCCAGTCCCGTTGATGTATCTGCACAGTCCTCTCCGGCCATGGGATCCGCAATTTTACCGCCACCTTCCGCCTATGGTCAACAGACCTTCCCTAAAGCGCGCAAGCGTACTTCGGATGAATTTGCGATGGATCAAAGCGGCGCTCTTGTTTCCAAGACCACAGGTACCTCGCTCGTTACGTCTGGCAGTAGAAACGGCACCACCGAGTGGGACAAGGAGCAGGAAGATAAAGTCGTTCGGCGTCATCGTAGCCTGGGGGTCGGGGTTCCAAGCAAGCCCGCAGAGCGCAGTACAGGCAAGGAGCGGAGGCGTGGCGACAGCGTTGCGTTGAACATGAGCGCTAGCAAGTCTCCCCCAGCCACTGCGACTCCACGTGCCACAGCCGAAAAGCATGCGAGACAGACATCCGCGTCATCAACATCCTCTTTCCATGACATCACCCATCCCAGACGGCACGACTTTTCGCATCTGCCTCCTTCGCCCTCGACCAGCTCGATTCAACATTTCATGAAGCACGGTCCCAACGCACCTGCTCCAGGCACGCCACCTCTTCCATCACACCACTCTTCGCCTTCGGCGGTTGCACATTCTCTATTGCGTGGTACTCAGGAAGGATGGGCGGCGCTAGAGGATTCATCTACAGCTGAAGCGCTTCGAAAGCTTGACGGATTGTCTGGGAAAAACGTGCGCGCTCGCAGCTCTGTCGGAAGCGGCAGTCGTCCTACCACACCTGGTCAAAAGAGCGGTCGCCTTTCGCGTCCGGGTAGCAAAGAACAGCTGGGCTCGATGACGCAGGAAACAGATCCACCGCCCGAGGTCGAGGCCAAGACGCCAGGCAGGAAGCCTACGAGCAGGGATGGTCCTCCTGGTCCGCGTGCGAGCTTTGGCCCCCCAACCCCCAAGCGTAGTTCGGCTGGCTCTACCACGTTCACGGGCACGCCCACCACCGGCTCGAGGGACTCTGCCTCGCTTTCGACTGCCACGAGCGCTACATCCACGTCTTTGTCCAGTCGGAAGTTGCGTCGTAACAGTGGGGGGAGTGATGGTTCGAGTGGGTATGGTGTGGTCGAGGTTGGGGCACTCGTCGGCGAGGAAGGAGGAGCGGCTGAAATTCCGCCGGTGCCACCCCTACCAAAGGATTTCTCCGTGTACAAAACACCTCCGATGAGCACCGGAGTTGCTTTCCCCGGTGCTGGTCCGAACACGGGTATGAGCGAGACGGAGGCTGTGTCCGACGGGCTCAGCTCTGACGATCCTGACAAGACTGTGGTGTTCCCTTCGATGAGCATGACCATCACCTCCCCCACTTCGCCACCGTCTGCTATGCCGACTCGCCAGCCAAGCAAGAAGTGGAGCTTCTCCAACGCGTTGAACTTGAGGCTGCCATCTGGGTCGTCGCCCAAGGACCCATCGCACCTTCAAAAGGAGCTTCCCAGTACCCCGCAAAAAGATTACCTTGGCCCCCAGACTCCTCAAAAGGACTTTACCTCGCCGCAAAAGACGCCTCGTTCGCAAGGCTCTGTTTCCTTCAGCGCCGGGTACATAGACACGAGCTCGCCTGTTGGATCCGGTGGCGGTAGCTCGGAGAACTGGAGCGCGGTGGAGCATTCCGACGCAGCCGACTTTGTACCTTCGAGTGTACCAATGACCGGTACCATGGGCTTTGTCCGAACACCCGAGTTGCACCACCATTATTCCAAGACGCCCGAGACAGCCGCCTACTCGTACCCAAGGACACCAGAGACGTCCAACCGAACTTTCCCCAAGACGCCCGAAGGCATGTCGCACGTACGAACGCCCGATGCGTTGAGCGTCTCGAGCGCGAGCACCCTCGACACTGGTGCGACCCCGCAGGCTGTGAGTAGCCCGTCGGCCAAGCAGTCACGTCGACTCACGCCCTCGTCGATTCCGTTCTTCCGACGGTCTTCGTCGCAATCTATACAGGTTCCTCATCCTCCGACTTCGTCTCATACCACATCTGGTCAACGCGAGGGGTCCATGTCGCCGACGTTCCCTCTTCCGCCGAGCTTGACACACCAGGCGTCGTCGCATTCCGTCTCGTCGTTGGCTTCCGAGTCTGGGTTTTCTCAATCTGGGTTTTCTGGTGTATCTGGTCCGCCGAGCGCGTCCAAAAAGTCGAGTGTTTTGAATCTGGGATCGTTGTTAAAGGGGTCGAGCTCGCGCAAGAGCGTCAGTGGGGACAAGAGCGATAGCAACAACAAATCAGCCGAGGAGAAGGAGCGAAAGAAAAAGGAGGACAAGGAGAGGAGCGAGAGTCGTATCTCGGCTTTGATGGGGAGGAAGCGAGGCAAGGTGGGTGTGCCTGTGGTTACGGGATCTCGTCGTAGTCGGAGCGAACTAAATGGGTTTGGGTTTGGTGGTAATCAGACGATTTCGTCGGCGGAGGAGAAGCGTGGGTCGAAGCCGATGAACCTGCCCCCGATGCAGATGTCTGTACTTCCAGCATCGACTGTGCAGCGCGTAGCGAACTTGAAGGCGACCAGTACTCCCGTTGCGTCGCGGTCAACTATCTCATCTTCGAACCGCGCGACGTCGTCCCCTGCGAGCTCGATGAGCAAGGCCTCGGACCAATCACTTCGAAGCAGCCGGCAACATCTCCCGACTATCGCTGGATCGCCATCTGTCGGGCTCGGTGGACAGCAGGCGAGGGAGGGTGTTAGCGCCATGTCCAATTCGACGGTCAAGGATACCCCGACCAAAATACCACGTATGTCGGATCGTACGTTGGCTGTGTCTACGTTAGGAGCGTTACTGAAGACCTTTTACAACTCTGTAGGATCTCGTCGTACCAGTTTGAACATCACCGGTCTCAGTATTGCACAACAAGCCAAGGGTCAAACGCAATCGAGGGATGGATCGCCATCGGGTCAGAGCTCAGCAAACGAATTTGGCATGATCGGGTCGGGCGAAACTCCCAAGCCTCAGTACGCTACCACTGGCGCAGCGGCACGGTCATCGGTACGCGCGTCGCCTCAGTCTGTATCTCGCGGTCCGCGCCAGTCCAACGCCGGCGGCTCGTCTTCTTCGTCTTCTGCCACTCCCTCGGTCGTCAAGAAATCCACCCATCCTGTATCCCTCAGCAGCCTTCGCAAGTTCTCGAACACTTCCACCTCTGTGAGCGCCGGTTCCGCTGGCACCGCGAAAGAACACCATCACTCACGTCTATCTATCCTTTCGCCGTCTAAATCACTCAAGTTCTTGAGCCCGAAGGTGACCGTACCTGTTGTCCGTGCCGCGGAGTCCACGTCGCGTGGTGTCACTCCCGCAACGCCATCGTCTTCTAGGCAATCCTTGTCTACACCTTCGCCTGTACCTCAGGAGGTGGACGAAGAGGAGTTGGCTGGAGATGAAGAGATGATGGCATATATTCGACGGTTGCATGCGCGCAAGTTGGCGAGTGGTGCGAAGCGAGAGGAGTTGGAGGATATGCTCAAGTTCCCCGAACCAATCCCATCCAAGGCTGGCATGACCCCTCCTGGTGAGTTTCAATATATTTGATTATCCTGTTTTGTTTCTGATGATCTCTTGCAGAGGTTTTGGACTCTTCTCAGAACGACTACCTGTGCGAGTTTGAACGCAAGGAGATGCAAGATTTCCCTCGAGTCTACTGCGTTGGCGCTGGCAGCAAGAAGAACATGGCTACCCTCAACAATTCGACCAACAACTACGGCTACGACGACGAACGAGGCGACTACCTCGTCATCAAACACGACCACCTGGCGTATCGTTACGAGATCATCGACACATTGGGCAAGGGTTCGTTCGGCCAGGTTCTCCACTGCCGCGACCACTGCACTGGGCTGTCTGTTGGTATCAAGATCATCCGAAACAAGAAGCGGTTCCACCACCAGGCACTCGTCGAGATCAAGATCCTAGACAACCTGAAGAAATGGGTAAGTGTGCATGGCCGAGGCATTTGGCTAGCAACTCACATCGTTTATAGGACCCCGAAGAGAAGAGCCACGTCTTGAAAATGAACGAGCACTTTACGTTCCGGAATCACTTGTGTATCGTCACCGAGCTTCTCAGTATCAACTTGTACGAGCTCATCAAGGCCAACGGGTTCGCTGGGTTCACGACTGCGCTTATCCGTCGCTTCACGAGTCAAATGCTCGCCTCGCTCGTACTCATGCGTCAGCACAGGATCGTGCACTGCGATCTCAAGCCAGAGGTGAGTAGCCGTTGCGTCTATGCCTATCTCAATGCTAATTATGTTATTTAGAATGTGTTGCTCCTACACCCCGCAAAGAGCGCTCTCAAGGTCATCGATTTCGGTAGCAGTTGCTTCGAGCACGAGAAAGGTTTGTACAGACCGTTGGTACCGTATGTCAAGACTGACGTATATTGCGTTTGCAGTGTATACCTACATCCAGAGTCGTTTCTACCGATCCCCCGAAGTTATACTCGGCATGAACTATCATATGGCTATCGACATGTGGAGTCTCGGGTGTATTCTCGCCGAGTTGTACACTGGTTTCCCCATCTTCCCCGGTGAGAACGAGCAAGAGCAACTCTCGTGCATCATGGAAGTTCTTGGTGTGCCGGACAAGGAGTTGGTCAACCGCAGCTCCAGAAAGCGATTGTTCTTTGGTATGTCTACGCTGTCAGTCTCAATTGTTCGAGGTACTAATTCTTATTACAGAAACCAACGGCCAACCTCGACCAGTCGTCAATTCCAAAGGCCGTCGTCGCCGTCCTGGCAGCAAGACGTTGGCCCAAGTTCTTCGCTGCGACGACGAGCTCTTCGTTGACTGTAAGTTGACATAATACACACTACCAACTCAATTCTAACATGAGAGGTAGTTATCGCCAAATGCTTGATCTGGGATCCCGAGCGTCGTCTCAAGCCGCAACCCGCACTTCGTCATCCATTCATCACCGCGGGCCGTCGTCCCAAGATCATGAGCCCTGCTCCCACCACTAGTACCCGTCACCTCTTCACGCCGAGCTCCTCCACATCCGCTCTCACCAGCGCACGAACCAAGCCCTTGGCAACCCCTCAAAAGTCGCAGATTGGAGCCCCCACACCTCTCAGCTCTCGCATCGCGACTCGCGCCCCGACTACGACCACGACATCCGTTCCTCAGACACCCACTTCTAGCTCTCATACCAATAATTTGGGCACTGCGTCTGCCCGTCGATACCATGTCCCTGCATCTTCTTCTGCGTACGCTTCGCGAACGTTGCCTCCAGCGTCTAACGGCTATGCGGTGAGTTTCGTTCAGCCTTTTTATCGAACCCGGACTGACTGAATTGTTTCTCAGCAATGAGCAACTTTTGACGACATCATTCTTGTGGATTACCTTCCGGGAGTTTAGGCTCTGGTAGCAAACACTGGGTTTATGTGCTATGTCTGCTGCTTTGTGTTTCTTTCCTTTCGTATTGCTTGTTAGTTTCATGACATCCCTATAACTTTACGCATATTACATCCTGCAAATAGTACATCTTGGGTTAGGCATTCGTGCGCGATTTACTAAGTAGATATATTCATTCGATATAGACATAATTCGTGCATGACAAAAGTAGTGTTGCCCCAAGATAAACTAAGACTCGAGTGGTGTCGACTACAGCTCTGGACTCACTTCACGCGATGAATCGTTCACCTCGATTTCAGTCATTCTCGCGACTATTTCTTCCGTCCACAGGCGTGGCCAATCTTTGTTGGGTTTCCCCAAGTAATGTTCATGGAATTGCATCGACCAGGGTAACCAGATTGTATCTGGACCCGCTCGTAAGATGTTGTTTGTTCTCGGTCCTCGAACGACCTGTTGGGAGTATAAATATAAATACATGCATAAACCAAGCCACCAACCTTGACCTGCCCGCCCCCTTGAACCCCAGGCCTATCCTTTTCGAGGTATCGCTCAATAATCAGTAAGTGAACGATTTTCTTCCAAGCGTCGACCGTCGTCTTCTGGCCGGAACCAAATGCCCTTTGTAGCTTTTCCGCGAGGGTTTGGGCCCCAATTGACCCGTTCTTTTGCTCAAAGTTACTATAGAACTGAAGCACGCGACGGGCAACACCTGTAATGTCGAGATCGTGTTTAGAAGAAGATATTTGGTTGTCACAAACGTCACAACAACGAGCTTTTTTGGTGTTGTATGCGTAGTGTTCGTCGTTGTAGTACGAAAGGAGATGGCGGCGTCTACACTCCGAGGAGGTGATCAAGTGCAGTAGAGAGTAGATGTTTTCGGTCTCGTATTGAGTATCTTGAAGGACTTTAAACGCGTCGCCGAATGCATACACTGCCAACTCTAGGATAAGTTCTATGAATAAGGTAGCAAATACAAATACACTTGCATAGAATGCACGTAGCTTCCCGGCCATCTCGACCTGCGCGACCTGTTTCCTGCATATACGCATCGATTCCAGATGTCGGGAAACTCGTGTGTACCACGAATCGAACTACAAACAGTTAGTTTTTATTAAACATTCATAGATCAGCCTACCGTCTGGCTTGTGTACCCCGCTACTAAGTGCAACCTACGTAAATGGTCAATAATAATGTATATAGCGAGGCTTGGTTGACATACCGTTGAAACTATAACTCGAACAGTAGGATCGTTTTGTATCCACTTGCGAAGAACCTCGTACCCTTCTCCTGTGTCTCCGCGCTCACTATCAAAATACTGAGCGGGGATTCCTTCCAACCTATAAGAGTACTAATCAGTGTGCCGCCCGAGGCAAAGGTCGTGAAACAACATACGTCAAGAGATTAGCCATCCTCTTGCATGCCTGTTTTGATCTACAATAAACCAGCCCCGCGCCTTTCGAGTATCGCATGTTTGCAAGGTAGATGATCGGCTGCAATTGCGACATATCTTTCTTTGTTGGTAGGTTCTGGTCGCCTTTCTCTCTGCTAGTTTCGCCCGATGAATACTTTGACCAAACACTGTAATAGATATTCGGTCGATCCAGCGGAAAGATCCTAGAGCCGCAGTTAAGCTTCAGGATGCCTTTGAGGTCGTGAGCGGTGGTCGGGGACAACGAAGCAGAAAGGATGGTCGCAGGGACGTCTGGGAACTTGGCGCGGAGTGCACAGAGATACTCTATCTACAGGATGTGTGAGGTAGGCAGGATGTATGCGCAAAACGACCGGTGCTTACCAACTGAGATTTATCGAGCTACAAGTAGCAACTTTGTTAATGGGTTCAAGTAAAGTCAAATAATATCTTACCAGCATATGAATCTCATCGAATACAAACCTTTGAATCAATTTGCGCTCGTGGAGCCCGTCCAACAAAGCTTGTAAGGTGGTTTCTGTGTGCTCCAGCTGATGGGGAGTTACCAGTAGAATCCTCGGTAATCGGCTAGGGTTTTGCATCCCGTCGAACAGAAGCTCGTTTTGAGCCTCAAATCCAGCCGTATTATTTTTCTTACCATACCGCCTATGTAGGGTACATTTTACGTCAATGAGTTGGTGGGTTATCTGAAAAAAGACGTACGCTACGGCTGTTATGCCACATGATATAAGGCGTTCGAGCTCCATTCGTATAATAGCAATGCGAGGAATAAAGACGATAGTTATCTTACCTGCAGCCGCAGGTAAGATCGCTGGTAGCTTTAGGCAAACATGCTTAGACATAAGCCATAACGGAACCGTATCTAATTCATACCTCGAAAAGTATGGACTTGCCGGATCCAGTAGCAGCAATGACGAATCGGTCTTTGTGAGGATGGTTAACAATTGCTTCGATGACCGATTTTTGCTATGCTCGACAACTGTGGTATGAGCGCATGCAATGAGTCTCGTCCAAAATCCTCACCATCGGGTGCAGTCTTGGTATTTTTAGCTTTATGCATTCGGATTTATATCCTTGATCTTGTTGTGAAGAATTTGCCCTAGGTGCTGTAGATGGCCGAGGGGGAGGTGAGCGGTATTCTCTCGTAGCCTATTTAGGAGTTAACGAGGTTGATCAATTTGACGAAACACTTACGATCTTCAGTCCACCAGGAGCACTCTTTCTACGATGTTTTGAAGAGCCGGGGAGACTATCGCGAGAAGCCGGCATGGTGAAGTAGATAGATGAGGGCAGGTGAGAGCACGCGTTGAGGGCATGTGACTTCTGAGATGGTAACAAATTTGACAAAAAAGGAAACAGATATAAGTACACCAGAGTTTGTTCAAGTCAAAAGCGCTGCATATATTTTTCGGAAGACACTCGCTAGTATCCGCGTCCGCGTCCTCGCCCGCCTCCACCTCCACCACGACCTCCACCGCCGAACCCACCGCCAAACCCACCTCGACCTCCTCCACCCCTCGGTGCACCTCGAAAACCTCCTCGTCCTCCTCCACCGCGTCCTCCTCCCCCACCTCGAGAGAAGCCTCGGCCGCCTGGTGCACCGCGTCCTCCGCCGCGGGGAGCACCACGTCCTCTGCCTCGCTCTGTGGGTTATAAGTCAGTAAATGCAGAATTGAATGTAGGATATACATACTCTCGACTACAAGTATTGTGTTGGTAGAATGCATATACTTAGTGCACCAAGATACAAACATGATAGACCAAAGGCGTACCTTTTCCGCCAAGCACCTTCGGTTTCGGCAGGAAGCGTTCAATTGGCAGCAGTTTTTGGTCGGACACATATACTTTGTCGCCCTTTTTGAAGCTCGCCGCAACCATTCCTTGCTCCATCTTGATCGAGAAGTAGACTTCGTTGATTGGCCCGAGAATTTCGTCGATTTTGCCTATTTGCGATTTGTTTTGCAAGTAGATGGGAGCATTGAAGTGGGGAACCTTGTCTGGGATGAGAGAAGAGCAGAGCATTTCATCTTCGACGGCATGAACGAAAGATCCCAGTTCTATAAGAAACAATTAAGCGCTGTCTGAGCTGTGAGATTAACTGAGCGTACCAAGGACTGTCTCTGGTGGGCCTTGATCGTAGCTTCGCTGGAATCCACCACGTCCACCGCCTCTGCCGCCAAATCCTCCTGGTAGATGTTTATATCTATTTTAACTTGACATATTTGTATGGAACTAACCTCCACGTCCTCCTCGGTCACCTCCTCGCCCACCTCGTCCAAAGCTTCCCCGACCACTCATTCCAAAAATTCTTCAGCGAGAGTAAAGGGTTTCAAGTACGCCTGATGAGAATATTCCGAGATTAGAATCAAACAGCGTGAAGCGCACTACCGTGTTACTCGCCTATGTCGGCCAGCACTGTGGTTGTCGAGTATAGCCAGTGCAGAACTTGATTTGCAAATTAATCGATCATCCTGTAAATTTAGCATAGCCACCTAGGCTACTTTGTACTTGTCCTCCACCATGGTCTCTACGACTGGACGAACGGCAGCGCTAACTGTGGACGAGCCTCCTCGAAAAAAGCACAGAAAATCAACCAAACCTGCTACTCAAGCCCCTGCTCGGCCAACGCTCTTTGCTCCGTTTCGAGCACTTGGAATAATTACGAACCATGTGCCGTTTGCGATGCAAGTGCGTTCCTACAAGGGCAACGAGGAGGGCCCAAAATTAGTTATTGTTACATGTCTAGGAAAGGCTTGGGCTATGTGGGAAGGGGGCAAGATGGGACTGTTGTTCGTCAGTAAGCACCTAGCTCGGCTTTGTATATCATTGGAGGTGTTTTGCTCATAAGCAAACTACTACAGGCCCTGATGTTCCGGCCGCTATCGCCGCTGTGGCATTAGACGAGAGCTATGTTTGGGCACTAGCCGGTCCACATGCTATCAAATACACTCGAGGGAAAGAGGTCGGGCGAGTAACCAACCCACTCGATACCGCACTCTCTTCCTTCCTGCTCTTTGGCTCACATTTGATATGCTTGACCTCCGACGGAGCACATGCTATCATATGGGACAAAAATACTCTTGGTAGGTACTTATAGTCTAATTTTACGAAAAAGCTCAAACCGTTCTGTAGAATTGCAGGGCAAGATAACTTTCTCAAACGGCTTCGCGGCAGCTCATATGCTTCATCCTGCAACGTATATCAACAAGGTGCTCTTCGCTAGTTCAAATGGGAGCATGCAACTTTGGAATATTCGTACGGCGTACGTTAGCGTTACTCTTAATATTTTTGCTACTAACCGTGCCTTACACAGTACCTGTCTGCATACTTTCCCTGCGTCGAGTTTGAGTACAATGTCTTCTGGATCTCCTATTACTGCCATCGCGCAATCACCTGCGGTAGATGTCATTGGCATTGGGTTCGCCTCGGGTGAATGCGTACTCTACGACGTGCGTTCAGATGAACGAGTGATGCGCGTTTTTATGGAGGGAGCCGCAGTTCGCTCTATTGCCTTCCGAACAGGCATGTTGTATTCAACCTAATTCATACAAACCACTAAACCGTTTATGTTAGATGGCCATCCAGTGCTTGGAACTGCCTCAGCAACAGGCCATATCGCGCTCTGGGACCTCAACGCTCAAGGTCGACTTCTACACGTCGTGAAAGGCGCACACAACAGCGGTATATCTGCCATCCAGTGGATCCCAGGTCAACCAGTTATGGTTACATCGGGTGAAGACAACAGTCTTAAGGTAAGATCTTTCATTGCCATGTTTGAATTCACCTAACGAGTTTCATTAGCAATGGTTGTTTGAGTCGCCCGATGATCCTCCCAGGCTGTTGAAGTACCGTTCTGGGCACCATGCCCCGCCCCACCTGATTAGGTATTATGGAGAGGACGGGAAACAGTTGTTGACCGCATCAAGGGATCGGAGTTTGAGGTATACGTCTGTCGTTCGTGATTCGCGTAGCTACGAGTTGTCTCAAGGTATGTTCCAAAGCACTTACCACTCGGCCAAACTCTAAGGTCCAATTTCATACCAGGTTCGCTCGAACAGAAAGCAACATCCCTTGCAATTCCTGTTTCACATCTCAAACTTCCTGCAATCACTTCACTGTCCTACTCTTCTACGCGCTCCAAAGACTGGGAGGACGTACTCACCTCTCACACTGGAGAGACCTTTGCCCGAACCTGGAGCGTACAAAACAAAAAGCTTGGGAAATGGAGTATGGGAGGGGCTGAGCGGGCAAAAGGCGTCAGTGCAAAGGGAAAAGGCACAGATTTATCAATAGGAGAAGTCAAAGTATGTCAATCTGCCGTTACCTTGGAGCTTACGATGAAATTTACAATCTGACCAGGCAGTATGCGTTTCTGCGTGTGGAAATTTTGGATTCATTGGTACCAGCCAGGGCTTCGTTCAATCTTACAATATGCAAAGTGGGTTAAAGAGACGATTATACGACGCTGCCAAAGGTCAAAACGTGACTGGTATTGCGACGGACGCGCTAAATCGGGTGTTGGTCGCCAGTAGTTTGGATGGATCTATTCACGTATGTCTTCTGCCACTCACCCATATCTAATCTCATATTATTTACTCCTAGTTCTCCGATTTCCATACAACCGGGCGGTTAGATGTACTCAAGCTGCCCTCAGCGGCTGTTTCAATCGAATTACAACGGGATTCGGGGCTGTTGGCGGTTATATGCGACGACCATACGGTTCGAATTGTTGATATTGAAACGAGGAAAGTTGTGAGAGAGTTGAGAGGGTTCCAAGCTCGGGTTTTGGATGTTGTGAGTCGTGTTGTTTATGTCTCACCCACTAGTTAACTAATGATTATGATCTTAGTCCTTCTCGTACGATTCTCGATGGCTTACAGCTTGTTCACTGGACAACACAATTCGCACGTTTGATATCCCGACTGGTCGCTTGGTTGATGCGTTCAAAACGCCGAGTGTTGCGACGAGCGTTGCACTCTCGCCGTCCGGAGATTTTTTGGCTACTGCGCATGTGGACAGCGTAGGCATCTTTCTTTGGTGTGTATTCCATCACAGATAGGGAATTTTGAGCTAATTTCTGGGTTTATAGGACGAACAAAGCGCAGTACAGCGATGTATCATTACAGAGTGTTGGAGAAGGGGATGCAACAATGGTCAACTTGCCAAGTATGCAAGGCGAGGACGAATCTGAAGGTAGGGGTTTAAGTATCACTAGTGAGATTGACGGTTAATTAAGTTTCTATTGCGCCTAGACCTCGATCTTGGAGAATTGGCAGACTTGTCTCTCGCAGATGATGGGAAAAAGTCAACAGGAAAAATGGATCAGTTGGAGGGGGAGCTCATTACACTCACTGTCTTGCCACGTTCGAAGTGGCAAACACTTTTGAATCTCGAAGTAATTCAGGTGAGAGTCTACTGGCCTCGCGTCGAATTATATCTGACCGACAGCGCCATGAGCTAGGCTCGAAACAAACCAATTGAAGCGCCCAAAGCACCTGAAAAGGCACCGTTTTTCCTGCCTACTGTGGCCGGTGTTGAGCACAAGTTCGACACAAATATCGAACCTTCAAAAAAGAAAGGCAACAAGGAGAGTCATAGGAAGCAAAATGCTTCTGTGCGAATTGAGACTGAGCTCCAAAGATACCTTCGGATTGAGGATGAAGATGGATCTTGTGAGTACCTCGTTTATTTTAACTAAAAATAGTCCAGCTCACCATCCTTGGTAACCAGATGATGCTTTCTTTACACAAGCACAGTCTATGTCTCCTGCTGCTCTTGACGTCGAGCTTCGTTCGTTCTCATCTTTGGATGATCTCTCACTATTCATCCACGCACTCACTCAACGTCTCAAGTCTCATCGCGATTTTGAAGCCGTGCAAACGTACTTGGCGGTGTTTCTTAGGCTGCACAGTGATGTGCTCGCTGAGCACCCGGAGTTGATGGAAAAGATAGAGACATTGTCTGTTGTACACCAACAAGAAACTGAAAGGATAACAGAACTTGTGAATGCTGGCTTAGGGAAACTTGTATTTGTCCGTGGCATTTTGTAAACTTTTTTTGAACCTTTGGATGTTATGTTATTTGCGCATGTTTACCTGGATTGGACTTAGCGCCAACATTTAGCTCTAACATACCACCACGATGTTTGCAAACGCTCCTCAACCTGCTCCGTTCCTGTCACATTATATACATGACCACCATAGCGATGTACACGTCATAAAATCATGCCAACACGAACGTGGGAGGGGTTTACTTGCAGTCGCGGGTGAGTCGCGCGTCGAGATTTTGTTGCGTGTAAGTTTGACGTTTCAGCTTAGGTGGATCAAGCGTTTTAACACTATTTTGTCTGAGGAATAGGATATCTCACAAAAGTTTTTGGCGTTCAAGACCGTTGCATCGTTTCACGTTGGCTCAACTGCTGTTGCGTTGGATTGGTCTCCAGACGCGATTTCTCCCGCGTCTTCAGATAATTGGAATATAGAGTGAGCATTTCTCGAACAATGAAACTTATTGAACCGCAACTAAATTGTGTAAAAATAGACTCGGAGTGGCATGTGCAGATGGTAACATGCGTATCCTCCGTAAAACCCCACTCTCTGAGCCAACAGGCGAGATTCGCATCTTCGGAGGTGGTACAACAGGTCACAGCGCGCGCATAACTTCTTTGGCATTTTCTTCTGCACGAGTAGGGACGCATGTCGCTAGCGTCGGCGAAGACTGCAATTTGCTTGTGTGGAACTTATCACCAAAAGGTATTAAGACCGAAGAGGACTTGGATGACTCGGACGCAGACATGAGCATGGGGGCTGCGGGTGAAGACAACCAACCACCAAGCGCGTATCCGATTCCCTTTTCACATCCTCTACAGGACGTGATTGCACATGATGCAAATGCTCGCTCGTTGCTTGTCGCCGACTCGCGTGGAGCGGTGTCTCTAGTTGACTGGGCAGGTATGGAGACTGAAGAAGGCACGCCTGATGGATGGCGCAGGCAACGGGTCGTGGAACTTATGGATCCCAAGCGTGTAGCTGAAGGGATCACCGGAGTAAGGACGTCAGGAGTGCCGAGGAATTCGTCGCTGGGCGGAGGCGCAGATTGGAAGCCAGATGACTCTAACATGTATGTCTGTAGCCCCCGCACCTTGAAGTATACTAATCTACGAGTAGAATCGGCGCAACTTATGGATCACGTTGGATGATTTGGGACCTCCGGAGGCTACAAGGAGGGAAGCCTGTCGCAACAGGCGAAGGATTTCTGACTGGGGGGCATCGCTTTAGGTCCGTTGCATTGTTATGATGTAGGATCGGCTCACTAAATGTATTGAATTAGGTGGTGTCCTACGGACGAGAACCTATTCGCAGTCTCGACAACCTCGCCTATCCCTGGTGCAGCGATCAAAGTGTATCATATATCTTTCCCAGGTGGTAAGTTATACCACACGTATTTATTCGTTCACAAACACTAACACCTGGCTATCCTACAGCCCCTCGCACGTATCAAGTACTGCCTCGGCCTCACCGTGTTCGCGACATCGACTGGTTAACAGAACTGGCTACCTCTTCTGACCAAAACGAAAACGAAAACGAGCTGCAAACTCGTGTTCCATCTCCTCCTTGGTTAGCTGTGGCAGTCGGACGAAAGGTCTTTTTCGTCAATGCATTGGAGGAGGCTGGCGCTCTTAATGAGTATGCTGTATAACCATTTAGATAGGGCAGATGCATATGGGTTGCGCACTCACTTTCTTCGAAACGATAATACAGCCTCGCTCAAGCATCATTCATGCCAGCCAAGACCTCAGCGCGTAACAACAATAATAAGTTCTATATTGTTTAGATCAATTTGTAGAGTCATTCATTACATAATCGGCCTATCGGTGCTCTTGTGGCAAACAATCACTATGTCCTCTGACCCCTTGAAGGTTGAAGCCGCCAAGAAGTCCAAATCCAAATCCTCTCGAGCTAAACAGGCATCTAGTAATGCTCCTAGACTGAAGGTCGTAATCCGAAGGCTGCCTCCGAACTTACCTGAAGCCATTTTCTGGGATAGTGTTAGTCAGTGGGTGACTGATCAGACCGTATCTTGGAAACTTTATGTCAAGGGTAAACTAAGAACGAAGTGCGTTATATTGCTCCGCATATGCAGCGCATATGTGATTATTGACTGTCCGAACTTAGGCTCAATAAGGCGAACCTTCCGTCAAGGGCATACGTAGAGTTCAAAACACCCGACGCCGTAGTTGTATTTAATCAAGGTTACAATGGACACCTATTCCGAGACAAACAAGGTGCGTAGGTTTTAGATGAATGTTTTGCATTACATTAAATTCATAGATACGTCTGGTAGGAAATGAGTCCATCGCTGTGGTTGAATATGCCCCCTTCCAGAAGGCACCACATCCCACCCGCAAGGTTGACTCTAAAATTGGAACAATAGAAGCTGGTAGGTTCAAAACTATAAACTGGATGGCCTATAATGGATCTTAAACATGCCACTGCCCTAGATGAGGATTATATTTCGTTCTTAAACGCACTCAACAAACCAGCCGGACCGACCCTCGACGTAACCGAACTGTTAACACAAGGTAGGGTTTTCTTATCGACATTTCTTAAGTGGCCATACTGAACGATTTTTATTGGCTAACTAGCTGCGCCACCTGTAGAGCCTACCTCGACGCCGTTGTTAGATGCGCTCAAGGCTGCAAAGGAATCATCCACTATCAAGGGATATCATTCTCACTACCGCGAGCAATCAAGCCAGCCCCGGACGCGCGCACAACAAATTGAAGATGAACAGACATTCAGCCGCAAAGCTCCTCTCTTACCAAAATCTCAGCAGGATACAGATCTTTCGATAACCCCTGTTGAACCAGGCCCAAAGGAGGATAAAGGGAAGGAGAAGGAGGGTGGAGGCGGAAAGAAGAAGAACAAGCAAAAGGCTGCTGCTGCTGCTGCCGTAGCTGCTTCACCGGCAGCTGGATCTTCGTCCAAACCAGCACCTCCAGGCCAGCCATCTTCCTCTGCACGCACTGCCAGCGAACCTCGTCCACGCCCAGTCGTAGGTTCCCGTGGTGGACTGTTAGCTGCAATTGGTGCAGCAACCGAGACAAGGGCTGCATCATCGCCCCGAAAGTCTAGCGGAAGACAGCGCGAGCCATCAGGGGGTATTCAAAATCATGATCAGGCGGCTACGTCGACTCCCGCGACTCCCCTACCAGCAGGTGTATTGGCGATTCCTGGGTCTGCAACTGCACCTGAAGTGTCAACCACTCCTGGAAAGACTCGTCGTGGTGGAAAAAACCGTGGGCGCGGCAGAGGCGCAGGCGGTGGCGGGGTAGGGGGAAGTGAGGAAGGGAGCAGCGCACCACCTGCGCTTTCAGAGATGCCCCGGATCGACGATCCTGGGCAGGCTCTTCCACTCGCTGCTGCGACACCACGAGGAAGGGGTGGAGGTGGTAGAGGGAGAGGAAGGGGAGGGAGAGGTCGTGGTCGTGGAGCAGCTTCTGGAGCTGGTGACCAACCTGGCACTCCTGCTACCATGTCTTGACTGGTCTGATTAGTGAAATTGAAGACAAAGTTTAATTTTTATCGTTGGTTTTGCGAATAACGAGAAATAGGATGGATTAATTAAAACACATCTATCCAGGTTATGTCTTGTTTTATCAACCACAGCAAGTGTCACTACCATTAATGTTGACCCAAATCGATCGCATAATCCTTCTCGAGCAATACTCTAGGTGTCTAGCACTACACCAGCTCTTAAAGCTGCTCTCCGGGTTTGAACTTCCTCTCGTTTGCGTAGCTGCCCTTCTTTTCGAGTATCTCGAGACGCTTTCCGACGATGACTCCTACTCTTATTATGTACATCCCACTCGGTTGTTTCGTCCAGCATGACTGGTCTCCGAGGATCGGTTGTGCATATATCACATCTGATTTTCCGCCGCTCGCTCGTCCTATGCAAAATACCACATAGGACAATTAGCATACAATCAACCAGCAACCTTGCTTCTCGCTCCGGACTCACGTTGAGAGTGTGCTGGCTTGCTGAGCAAACACTTGCAATAGCTCAGAGTGTATATGTTTTTCAGGCGGTATCTGCCTGCTCAAAAAGTCTACCAAAGCGATAGTGTTAGCAGAATCAGAGGATTGGTTGTATGCTACCTACCACTAAGATACTTCAAGGCTGGATTCAAGATATCTTCATCCCAATCAACCGGGTCTGAATAGTACAGTTAGGGCCATCTTCAACGTCTTAGTGCTCTCACCTCACCTTTTATTTCCAGGAATACAATGTGCACATTTTCTGAAGCTATAACTGTGGGTAGCATCCGAGACTTAATCCATTTCACTTGACGAGCTGCATATTGTCGAGTAGCCACTTTCATGCGTTCGACACCACGATCGAACTCCAGCTGTGGGTGGTTAGGATCGTCGAAGTACGCTTCAAACTCCTTATACCCTGTATATAAGGTTAATATACGAAAACAAATCTCCGGCACAACTCACCAATAGCCTGATTCAAACCAACCATTTCAATTTTATCGCCGCTGCTTTGAGCCACCTGCCTCATCTGTTCGATTTCTTCTCGCAACCCTGGCACAATATTAAACAGACGAGTTCTGAACAGCGTCCATGACGAACCTAACTCGACCATCCTATCGATCCTCATATCAAGCATTGGGTTTAAAGTATCTGGGTCCATGTAAAGCCAAAAAATCAACGTCGAGTATCTATCTTTCTATTAGAAGGTAGAGAAGCTTTATAGTGTATCTCCTACCTTGCTACTGGATCTGATTGGACCTGGTAGGTTTCTCCTACAGTCGTCTTTGATTCACGAATTATATTTATGCTTCGCAGCACCTTTCTGGTGTCCTTCCAGTGCCATCGAGATGCCGTCGTTGGATCTAGCTGAATGAGTAGAGTGTATAGTTGAAACGACGTTTCTTCATCCACATCATCCGCTCGAGTTGGAAGATTATCGAATAGCTGTTTAAGAGAGGGTTCGAGCTCAAGGTCTGTGAGTGTGGTAGGATGCGCATTGGAGAGCGTTATTGGTTTATCTATCTCCAGGGAAGTAAGCCGGTTGGCGAATACTAGATTCTGCACCCAATAGGAAGTCCCTCCGACTACAATAGGGAGTATTTCGGTTTCATGTGCACTATTGATCTTAGATATTTGAGATAATATCACAATCTTGTGATCTTAACGCATACTTACCTCTGATATCGCATCGACCACCCATTCGGTTACAACATAGTCATCTTTAAGATCTCGAAAGTCAAACAAGGTATGGTCGATGCCATTCATTTCTGACTTGGTAATTTTGTTGGTGACAAGGTCAAGTCCTTGGTAAGTTTGCATAGCGTCCGCGTTTATTATCTTCGAGTTTTTCCAGGGTACGCCATTGGGAAATTGTTGATCCCGTATATAGCTGGCCAGTTCAACCGAAAGACGAGATTTGCCTACGCCAGTGCTGCCGATTACAGCAACCAAGGGCGTAGGTTCAAACATTTTTATGCAGTTTTGCGGCAAGGGTCTAGCAAGCAACGATGCGGTTCGCAAAGCAAGCATTCAAGTGAGGAATAGCATCCAGGATCTCAACTATTCTAGCAAACAAGCAAGAAGCGCAGCTAAATTAACAGAGCAGACTTCAGAGCAGTGAGTCTTGGGTATGGCAAGCTGTAACAAGGTCATTTCATGTGTGATCAAATTCAGATTTGTGTGGGCTGTGCGCACCAACCAAGTCTCAAAAGACGTCAATATAAACTGACTGAGGCACATGTATGTGCATTTTCATAGCTTTAGATATACTTTGGTAATAAAGACAACAAGTAAACTATCCAGAGGAATCTATATACGCAGCATTGGTGTGGAAGCTACAACTTGCTCTTTGCTTTAGGGGACCTCTTGAATATATCTGCGGCCTATTTAGATGAAACGTGGTTCAGTTAAGATAATTTGTGTGCTATTGAGGATTCTCACTTTCTCTCCCAAAGCATAGAGGGTAGCCTGGGGGTGGGATGACATACTCAATGGGAAAATACTCGCATCCGCAATCCTTCATCGGTAAAGTCAGAGGGCTAGCATAAGGAATCAGACGAGTGGGACTTACCGTAAATTTCGAACGCCGTAAACCTGCCATGACTCATAAGGACACAAATTTATTTCATCTGGAGAGACGCTCACCCTAAGCTCTGAGTCTACCACCCCGCCCTCCTTACGAGGCATCATAGCCGCGGTTCCAACCGGGTGATGGGCGCTTTCGAACAACTTTCGTGCATAGCTCTCTAGGCTTGCATCGTCCATTTGGTCTAGCCCGGGATCAACAGGCTTCAAGATGAGGGACGAAAGAGGCTCTGTATGAGCAAGCCTTTGGACGTATTTTAAGCCGTGGACCATCAACTGCAGGTCGATGGGGTTACTGTAGTATCGGGGGTCTATTGCAGGTAGTTGGCAAGGGTTAGATGACGTTATGTGCTTAGTGCTAGCTGTAAGCCGATATCAGTAGGAACAAAGAGAAAACATACAACACTCCCGCGAGACAGCGGCTGCATTATGACGCTGAGGAGCGATACGTATCGACCGTCCAGCCTCGGTTGACTTGCACCAGGCGTGCAAAACTCGGGCACATGCATTATCCTAGACGGCTCATGACATGTCAGTGTATTCCAAAACATAGAGCCTTTTGACTTACTCAAGTTGCCCGCGGTTGGGATCCTCGAACCATCTCTGCTGAATTTGCAGCAATTTGCGTTGACTAGGAGCTACAGCACTAGTCAAACATTCCCGGAGCGACGATACAGCCTTGTTGATTAATTGTGGCGGCACAAATGATTGAAGTGGGAGCATCGAAAACGCTGAGTGAATAGATGCATACATGCCTCCGCCCTCGCGTTTACTTTTATATGTTCAGTGGTTGGTAAATACAATATTAGGCCATTCACTCACTAGCGCTCTAACTCCCGTGCAGCAAACTCTGCGTCGCGAACCAAGTCGCCGGTTATTGTTGTGCCATCTTTGAGTTCAAAGCTCGAAGGAACCAGCAGATGGTCCTATTCTAGTGTTAGTGACATGCCAGCGGTAGCCTGGCAGAAATTGTTGCCGACCTGAAAATTCTCTCCTATAAACGAATCAGAGACAATAACTAGAAGAGAGATATCTAAATCACTTACCAACCCCCGGAAGGTCCACTAACGGCCGAATGTTGAGAGCTTGCAAGCGCTTTGGACAACCAATGCCTAGTATGTAACCACAGTAAGATGCCAGCATAGAGACGAATAAATCTAAAAGACTAGCCTGATCGTTCCAGTACCCCCGGGCTCAGGTACGCTCCTAAAGCTCCCTTTCAGAGAACGCCTAATTTCTCTAAATCATACTGACATACCTGCGCTCACGATAACATCATTTGTGGCAAATACTTGGTATCGATTTAACGAATGAACAAAATCCACACCATTCGCTTCGTATGAATTTGCATCTGGTGTTCGACGCAATATAACGTGATCTGCCTGAGCACCGACTAGCACATGCAGATTGCGACGGTTGGCATTTGGTTCGAAATAGGCCGTCGTAGCGCAACTCCTTTGAGAAGTCTTAGGATCTACAGTCGCTGTTACCTATGGCTTGGTTAGTCCAGTAGTAGAGACCAGAGAACCACGCTTCTTACGGTAAAAGTCCCGATGTTATGTCCAGCATTCTAAACGAGATAGAGTCAGTTGAGTGATCTAAGTTTGCTCTGATCCTTCAACGAACCGCACGAGGGTTAGCTTTCAGCCCGAGCTTTTCAAAACTCTTCAGGAAAGGAATGTGAGTATCCCCTAGCCATGGAACGAATGATCGTTGTAGAGGACCGTCTGAACCACTAATCTCGGGCTCAAATGTTGCAGCATTTTCGCGGGCCCAAGTGTCATTACTAGGTGGGTGCAGTGTTTCCGACTTGCGAAAGTAAGGTATCCAATCGTCCCAGCCCCACCCTGGGTTTCCAACTTCCTCCAACGCTAAGTGAAAAGATTCTTTAGAAACTGCTGAACAGAGAGTTGAAAATGTTTACCATCATAGTCTTCTCGGACACCCCTGATATACTTGTAAATATAATTTGACTGCTCCATTCAACAAGAACTCACCTGAACCATGTCATGCTATTAATAACCGACGTCCCACCAAGAGTCTTACCTCTCGGCAGAGGTATTCTACGGCCATCAACAGAAGCTTGAGGAACAGTCTTTAATAACCAGTCAAAATCTGGGTCCCCGAGCGTCCTCCCAAAGTATGCTGTCCGAATGATTGAATAACAGGACGCAAAGATAGCTTGCTGATACTCACCTGGTATTGTTACTCGGTCATCACCAGCCACGTACTGACCTGCCTCTAGCACTGCGACGTGAACGTCTGGATCCTCGGACAGTCTAAATTTCTGATAAGCTTAACAGCAACTACCTATTTCCAAACCTACCTGGCAGCGATAACTAGTCCAACTACGCCCCCACCTATGAGTCCAGAATGAATTAGGATTTATATGTAGTAAAAACAGGACCTTGCGAACCTATTATAACGTAGTCGTACTTCCTTGCAGTAAAAGCCGTGGGATCGTTGTATAGCATTTCTCTTGGATAGGTGGTGGGCGAGTTTAAGAATGTTGCCTGGCGTCTATTTGACTTTGTGCGTTCAATCATACACAAACAAGAACAAGCCATAGACTTCCCGATCGGAACGCATTCATCCAACTATCGCGTCATGGTTGCTCTGGGATCGGCCTACTGTGGCGTTTAAGTACAGTCGAACCTCTTGACTCGCACTGACAGCAGGAAGAAGTTGCACTAAAACTGAATGCTTTCCATTAGCTCCTCGCACTCTTTCGGCCCCAAATCAATTCAGTCCCTATCAATCAGTGCGAGTCGAGGGGGTGCGAGTCAAGAGGTTCGACTGTAAACATTTTCAATGCTTCTATAGTAGATCTAAGTCTATATGTGTTGAAAGTCTATTTTAAATAGCTGTACATGAGCTAGAGTTCAGGCTTTTGACTTTCCAATACAGGCTTATTCACAGGAGTATTTGGGACTCCTGTTTTGACCCATTCTTCTAAGTTATCTACAAGACGGCTCTTAGTATCAAAATATTTATTATGTGAAAATTTGCCTACCTAAGCACTCATGGTGAACATCAATGAGTGTTCGCTTCACGCTACTTCCCCAGTGCTATATGGGGGATTAGGTTTAGTGATTCTTTCAAGGTTGAACTAAAGATGCTAACTGGGAGTAACGTAGCCCTTTCCGATTGCATAAGGTATGGATGCACGTCGGGTTCGTTCTCGAATACATCGAGCCCAACTCTGGCAATTTGCCCACTTTTCATTGCTCGTACAAGGGCTCCTTCATCGATAACTATCACATAGCACGGTATATGAGGTGAAAACTTATAAAAAATAGTTTAACTACACACCTGGTCCCCGGCTTGTGTTCACGACATATGATCCCTTCTTCATCAACGCGAACTGTGTGTCCGATAACAAATGCCGAGTCTCTTTCAATAAGAGGTTTGAGCCAAAATGGAATGATGACCGAGGAATAATATCATACCTGGGACGTATGGGCAATGTAGCGTTACTAGGTCCGATTCCTTCAGCAGTTCGTCGATGGTCTTATATATGGCTCCGTTTTCGTCTAGGTTAAAATGTGAATTAGCGCGCATACATCGTGTCGTACAGCCACAAACCTGACGGTGCGAGCCGGCGTCTGCTGGTGTATAAGACACGTCCAACTCCCAGTGCTTGAAGCTTCTTTTGTACCAGCTACGATAGAAAGTGAGCTCAGTATAGCACGATCACTGGTTGCAACATACTTGTCCAATCCGACCATTTCCAATGATACCTAGAGCCAAATGAACGTGGCTCATAGAATTCTAAGATACCATATGCTGATGATACGTTACCAATTGTCATGTCCCTGATATCATCGGTAAACTCGAGGCTGTTCCTCCATTTACCTCTTCGCAAGTTCATCTCTGCATGTGTGGTATTCCGAACAGTCTGAAGCATCAGCATGAGAGTCGTCATAGCAGTTGGCCTTGAACAAGTGTGTGGTCAGTATTAAACAAGAATAGGTAAGCAACACACACTCTGCAACTGCGGCAGGCGAGTTGGCCAAATATGCGCCAGCCCGAGTCAAGTAATCTACGTCGACATGATCATATCCTGCACTCGAGGTAACCACCAGCTTAAGGTTAGTGGCAAAGGGCTCGAAGAAGTCTCTGTCCCACGTCTTAAATGTCCAAAACCCTGGAAAGAATAATAGTGCTTCGTATGGTCGTTCGGCAGCTAGTTCACGAAGTCGAGATACTACGTCCTCTCGGGTAGTCGGTTCGACGTACTAGTTCAAGCATTTGATATTAGCTCAAGTAACACTCAACTTACCCACTCACTGTGAAATGGCAGCGGTCTTCAAGAGCCTTAACTCTATCTATGCCATGAAATTTGTCCCTTTGGACAAAAATAACTACCCCGCGACGTAGAGAGTTAGCTACCTTGGACATTGCGAGCTATACAGAGCAGCGTGTTGCCAAAAAGACAAATGAAGTAGTGGTTGCTTGCACAGCAAGCCAATTTGGTGTTTAGCACTGATTGGTCATCAGCTGATCTTGCTTATCACGTGAGTCGTAGCCACCTCACGAGTACCTTTCTACGCTTTCTTACCTTCGCACCATTGTCTCGTTCTCATTAGATCCATTGGTAACTGAACATGGCTAATTCTACAGTCAAAGGAGCGCTTCACATTCATGGCCAAAATCCACAGGTGAGAATTTTCTGTTGTTGGTGGCCCAGCCTCTCACACTTGAAATTAGTTTCTTGTTGAGAAAGTCATTCGCACTCGAATTTGGGAATCAGAATACTGGAAAGAGCAATGTTTCGCGCTGACAGGTAACTAGGATATGATATTACACTGTGAATCAGAACTCATGAACTTTGCAGCCGAATCACTCATTGACAAAGCACTCGAACTCAACACTATTGGTGGTGTTTACGGAAACCAGCGGCCGACTCATTTCATATGTCTGCTCCTCAAGTTGCTGCAGATTCAACCTGAAAAGGAAATATTAATAGAGTACTTAATGGCGGATGAGTTCAAGTAGGTATTCCGGTCTAATATAAGTTTTCTCACTTATTTATATCTATAGGTATCTACGAGCATTGGCTGCAATGTACATACGAATGACGTTCCCGCCCACGGAGGTTTTTGAGCTTCTGGAGCCGTTGTTGAAGGACTATAGGAAACTCAGGTTAAGAAATATGGGTATGTAAGTCGATTTGAAGTCGTATTCGTACTCTGAGAGCTTGTTGGTAGGCGGTTATCAGCTTACCTTTATGGATGAGTTCGTAGACCAGCTCCTAACTGAGGAACGTGTTTGTGATACCATATTGCCACGGCTAACTAAAAGGGAGGTGCTTGAAGAAACGGAAGGGCTTGCGCCGAGGTCAAGCGCGTTGCTTGACGCGATGGCTGGGAATGCATCTGGTAGTGAGGATGGAGGCGGAGAGAGAAAGGCTCGAAAACACTCGCCTGGCGTCAAATCGGAAAGATCCCGCTCTCGAGGTCGGTCCCTTTCCCGAGCTGGGTCAAGATCCACGGGTATCTCGCAGTCGAGATCTCGCTCTGGCTCTGTAGATATCAAAGAGCGCTTTGTGTCTAAAAGTCCGTCCCGCTCTCGTTCTCGTTCCGGTTCGGTTGTGCCTCGTCAGTCACGAACCCGCTCACCTTCTCCTTATCGGTCTCGCTCGAGAAGTATATCTCCTGACCGAATGGAAACCGAGGAGTGATGCCAGCTCCATGCGTTGTAGTGATAATTCTATGTAGTATGTACTGGTTGTGCCAACACAAAAGCTAATTTCAATTTTGGCATCGCCGATCATTATGTTACATAATGACCTCCTGCTCCTGCTCACGAATAAGATCCGCGCCGTAGACGCGGTCACGAGTATGATACAGAGACATGTCCTCATGGACTATCCCCCAACCACGACCTCCACACGTATTTTCTTCTACGTTCCCTCATGATAACTCGGCGAGCAATCCGCTGTTCTGTGCTACGCAAGTCGGTGAGCTTTTAGTAGCCTGTAGACATCCTATCAACTCGAACTAAATAACCTCAGACGAGACCTTTCTCCTCAACTCCTAGAGTTTTTTCCGAGGCCGTAGAGCCTCCGCCAGCAGGTGGTCACTCTACAAGTGTCGGTCAATCTACGTTGCTTCTAGGAACGCGTGAGGCCGCGCTTCAAACGCCAGGCATCGTATGGAAAGATCAGGAAGGTGATAATGGACGAGAGACACGAAAGCTTAACATGTATCAATCCTTGAGGGAGGCAATGAGGTGAATATCGGTGAGCTGTCTATGAAGATATTTCCACGACTGACTCTACGCCATGTAGTACCGCTTTAAATAAGGATGACACTGCGGTGGTCTTTGGAGAGGATGTTGCCTTTGGAGGAGTCTTCAGATGCACTATGGGGCTTGCTGAGGAATTTGGTGGGCATAACCACTTCATAAAATGCTGCTTGGGCTAATGGATACATAGGTCGGCAAAGAGTTTTTAATACACCATTGACAGAGCAAGGGATAGCTGGTTTTGGCATTGGCCTCGCTTCCATGGGACAAACTGCGATTGCAGAAATACAGTTCGCAGATTACATCTATCCTGCATTTGACCAAGTAAGCTTCCTCTCACCGATATTTCAGCCCTCTCTCACAGTTTCCAGCTTGTGAACGAAGCGGCCAAGTTTCGGTACCGTTCGGGAGGCAGGTATAACGTGGGCAGCCTAACAATTAGATCTCCTTCCATGGTAGGTTCCTAGGTTTCTTAATTCTTAACTCGGACATTGAACGATATGGGATTAGTCTGTGGGCCATGGTGGTCTATATCATTCACAATCGCCCGAAGGCTTCTTTATGGGTGCATCTGGTCTTAAGGTATTTGCGAATTTTCTATCATGAACTCTAATTTGAATGCGTGTTTCTAGGTCGTAATCCCTCGTAGTCCTATCCAAGCAAAAGGGCTGCTACTTGCCTCAATCCGAGACCCCAACCCAGTGATTTTCCTCGAGCCCAAGATTCTTTACCGCTCCTCTGGTATGTCTGACAGCTCAATGTTTACATACTAAAATCGACTAACTCTTTCGGCTCCAGTTGAACAGGTCCCTTCAGATGATTTTGAGCTCCCTATTGGCAAGGCAGAAGTCCTGAATAAAGGCAACGACCTTACGATTGTTACGTACGGCTCGCCGGTTTATACTTGCGAAAACGCCATCAACTTGCTCCGAAACCCTCCTCAGCCGCTTGCTCATCTAATCCCCGACTCTGTGCGCAAAGCCTCTATCGAGTTGATTGATTTACGTACCATCCTGCCCTGGGATATACATACCATCATGGAGAGCGTCAAGAAGACTGGCCGACTAGTGATTGTACATGAAGCAGGAAAGACTATGGGACCTGGTGCGGAAATTGCGGCTGAAATTACTAAGAGATGTTTCTTGAATTTACATGCGCCAGTAAAGAGGATAGCTGGTGAGCCGAACTAGTTCAAAACACTGTAAAAATTAGCTAACACCTTTCTTAGGATGGGAGTAAGTAGTGCTCTGTAAGATACTAGGTCTACCGCTGATACAATTCGTCTTTAGCACGCCGGTTCCCTTGGTTTACGAAAAGTTCTACGTCCCTGACGCTGTTCGCGTCGTTGACGGTATAATCGAGACATTGAAATACTAAGCATCATGTAATACATTCGGTTGGTACAATCATCTCTGTTCTAGTCTGCCTATGCACCACGCCAGGGTTATGCACTTCGCTTGTCGAAATATTTATGGCCATATTCTAATAGCCTGAGCATTTTGTCAGACACAAGTTTGCAAGAAAACCTGTTAGCTCACCAGTCTGGTTCAATCTCGGTAAGAACTCGAATCCTGATTGAAATTCAAAGTTAGCCACGCAGCGAACATCACTAATACTTGGGAAGCGCACTGTGTCTTTTTCGTTTCTTCCATTTCGTGGAACACAACCCATCCGCTCCTTGGCTTTCGAGTAAACATAACCGAGTTGGGATGCACATGCAAGACCTAAAAACGGTCAGAGTACGAACAGCCACAAGCTGGACAAAGCTTACCGTGTCTCCTCTTACAGATCGATAGGTCCCATCTGCATACCACCGAGCACCGTTACGCCAATACCCACTCACGAGACATTGCCTTAAACGCACGGCATCACCTTCGCAGCTGTCAAGCGGAAGTCCAAAGCGCGTCATGTACTTTTTGAGCTGCGCACGAATGGATACCGCGCGAGAAAGAGCACGGAAGTTGAGCGCATGGGATCGGCACCATCCTGCTGAACGGCCGTAACGCGTAAAGGCATTGTATGCTAAAAGAAAACGGGGGTTAATGTAGACGTACTATGGGCGCAGGTCGCGTACCATTTAGTAGAGTAAGATGATCCTAGGCATAGATGATAAATTCCCCGCATATACCCGGTAGCTAATACACTCACTCCTTCTTCTGCGGTAAATTTTCGACGTTCAAGCTCTGCTAGTGCACCCGGCCCGCCATCTGGGATGATAAAGGCATCCTGCACTGCCGTCATAGCCGCGATTGTCAATATTTCTTGTCCACATTTGTATTCTTTAGAGCTGAAAAGCTGTTAACCAATGATATGAGGTGATCGTTCCACATATTAAATTACGTGCTAGGCATACCATCCGAGCAATTCCAACTTCTACCGGACACTCGGCGACCTTGGATCCAACCTCCGTCAACGCTCCATCCTGGTCAATCATCCCGGCTCGTACCAGTCCTTCGAGGGAGCGTAGAACGCTCTCGGACGGTGGTGGGCTGACCCATTCAAATCTCATCAGATCATCAATGCCTAGACTCTTGAGTTGTAGTAAGGGCGTCGTTAGGTCTGTCCTTGTAAGCTCCGGTGGGGTTGCCTTGGATAGCGTTGGGAAGACGGATGATGGGTAGAGTCGATAGCAAATCCCAGGTGCCGTGCGTCCAGCACGTCCAGCGCGCTGCGTTGCTGAGGCTTGTGATGTAGGGACGATAGTTAAGGAAGATAATGAGTTTGCTGGGTTGAAAGTTCGAATCTAGACTCGGCCTGTTGGTTCAACAGAGCCTGGTCTAAGCTACAGCTGTACTAACCTTAACGAAACCACAGTCCACAACAAATTTGATTCCATCGATAGTAACGCTAGCTTCGGCAATATTTGTTGATACTACTACTTTACGAGTTCCCCGTTCGGCCGGCTGAAACACTGCGAGTTGGTCCTCCGTTGGGAGGCCAGCATGCAAAGGCAAAGGAACTAACTGAGAGGCTCCACGCGGAAGCCTAAGAGAGCGCGTGAGTGATATAAATGTGTTACTGAGCTGAACGCTTGCCTCGGGATTAACTCTGAGAGTTCTGAAAGGCACCGGTCAATTTCTTCACGGCCCGTCAAAAATACCAAAACATCGCCTTGGCCTTGCTAGATGGACAGCGCTTGCTTCAGTTACTATAAGGCCGGCTCGTCTGTATAATCATACCTGCATGTGAAGTCCCCATACAACCCTAACTGCCTCTGAGACATAGTCTTCAGTCGGCTCTTGCAGGTATGCAACCTCCACAGGATACATTCGTCCCTCGAGACTAACTATAGTTGCCTCTTCAATGGGGGATTCTGGGGAAGGGGCGGTGCCGGCTACTCCAGCAACCGGCGGCCCAGAGTTGAAATAATCCAAGAAATACTTGGCTTCCAGTGTTGCAGATGAGACTATGAGGCGAAGTCCTGGGCGTTTACGGCGAACCCTGAGCATCGATAGTTCTATCAAAATACCTGCAAGACAAGATAGCATGTGAGACTCACCCACTTCTTGAGTACACCAAGCAACAGGTCAGTATAGATGCTTCGCTCGTGGGCCTCGTCGATCTAAATTAAGTTGATTAAAAAAAACTAGAATTCTCGAGGCTGAGATGACCAAAATACTAACCATTATCACACTGTATTTACTCAACAGCGGGTCGATCATAGTTTCACGGAATAACATGCCATCGGTCAAGTACTTAATCCTGGTCCGGTTTTTGTCGCTGACATCCTCGAATCGAATCGTATATCCAACCTTGCTTAAGAATTTAGAAAGATAGATTTTTGACTCTGTGGCTTGACGTACCTCATCGCCCAACACGCTACCAACTTCAGTAGCCACTCGTGAAGCTACTGATGTCGCGGCTACTCTACGTGGTTGCGTACACGCAATAACGTTTCCATCAGCTGCCCACCCTGCCTCGTAAAGATACTGGGGGAGTTCTGTCATTTGCTAGTCAGTTAGTTTGCATACCGAAATCAAAATGTTTAAGCTCACGAGTTGTCTTTCCACAACCTGTCTGGCCGACAATAATCACCACACCATATTTTTCTACCGCATAAAGTATCTTTTCCCCTATACAACAGTTCATGCCTCATTCTTACCACCATAGAAGGACTATACTCACTATGTTTAAATATAGGTAAACGTTCTCTCTGTCCCTGAATTCCCAAGTTACTCGCAGCCGGAGCAGAGTGGATGATACTATCTTCATTCTGGGTAGCTCTATCAAGAGTACTTCCAGGAGCAGCGGCTCCCGGCCTCCAAAATTGCAGAGTTGACATGTTATCCAAGACAAGGTCGAGCACAAGTTACCACTTGGCGCTTAGAGACTCCGGGTGTTATGTGTGGCGATGCAGCTTGTGTTCTCCACTCCTGCCGACCACATCACTCCTCATGCCTCCTCGTAAATCTAAAAAAGGAAAGGCTGCTGCCAAAGAAACAATCAAAACTCCAGAACCTGTTGTCGAAGCCATCGTAGAGGAACAGGTCGTTGTTGTTGAACCGGTGGAAGTTGCCGTGGAGGATGATGAAGTCGATGTCGGTGCCAAGTCCAGCGCAGAGGAAGGCGGAAGTGGTACAGCAACCCCCAAGCTTACTCTGGATGAGCGGGCAGCTAGGATGGAGCTATTGAGAGCCAAATTGGTATGTTCCTATCACAAGCCCTTGCATTCCCCAGTTTGCTAACCTAACCGTTACGCCAGCGAGACTCGACAGCCGCCAACCGAAAAGATCTGGTTGCTGAGCATAACAAGGCCAAGTTTAGTGCCAAGGAAGCAGCGCGGAACGAAAAGCAGCGACGGCTTGCTGAGACACTCCGTGAGACTGTTGATGCGGAGGATCGTGGCGAGGACCTTGAGCGTCGGAAGAACTGGGAGTACAGTATTGAGGAGAACGACGAGTGGGAGAAACGCAAGGCCAGAAAGGAGCGGAGAGCCGATTTCCAGTTCCATGGTTTGTGGAATCTACCATCCAATCTTCTGATCAAACTAATACTGTAACAGATGACGCACATGTTGCGCGAAGGAAATACAAGAAGGATTTGGACCTGCTAAAGCCGGACCTTCTTGCCTATCAAGCGCAAAAAGAAGCTGCGCTTGGTCAAGGTTCATCCTCGGCTCTACAGTCGTTCTCGAGCGGCAGCACCTCCAACGCTCTAACCGCCTCGGAACATCTCTATCGTGATGCCAACTCTCTCCTGTATGGCGACAATAAGCCATCGGAAGAAGCAATTGACCGTGTAGTCAGCAAGCTCAACCTGGAGTATGTAGTTCTTCATCTACGTTTTCTACGCGATTACTTAGCCTCGTTCATCACAGCATTGACAAACGGTCCAAGTTCTCGCGAAAGCGGACAAACGAGGACGAAGGCGATATCACATACATCAACGAGCGCAACAGAGTTTTCAACAAAAAGGCATGTCTCTCAAATGTTAATCAGGAACCATTATTAATGAACTCTTTTCAAGATTGCCCGCTTCTACGACAAATATACCGCCGAGACACGCGCGTCCTTCGAGCGTGGAACTGCCATTTAGACAATACTTGTGTTGCACTAGTCATGTTTTGTACTTCACTATCCTAATATTACCTCATGTAATACCAAAGCTGATATTTACGATGATACTGCTTATCATATTTAAACTCGCTGGCGCGAAAGCATCACTCGGGCAAGATTGGGATAACAGAAGTCGTAAAGTCATCAATAGTACAGACTACAACAAGAAACGTAGGTTAGACCCGAGATATCCAGACGTGTAACAGTATAAAGAACTAGTTTATGTTTTTATTCGAAAGGCCCAAAACAGAAATCAAAATCATAACAGACAAGTCATAACGTGGCGCTCAAACGGCAAAAGGCGTCCTCAACGCACCCCGGCCAGACCGACGCGAGCTAGTTCGCGAGAAGTCCCAGCCCCTACGCTCCTGTTGCTCGGCGCTGCGTACCGTGGCCTCGATGACCGAAGCCCGGGGTCGGATCATCCCGCGAGGACGAGCAGGTCCGTCAATGTTGGTCACGCTTGTCGTGTATGTCCGGATTTGTTGCTGGCGAAGAGGTAACCTCGGGAAAGAGGCGCGTACAATCGAGTCGAGCTGAGGCCAGATTTCGTCCGAAGTGCGGCCCGACAGGGTGACCATCTTGGTTGCTGAAGGATTAACAGTAGACGCATAATAGTTGAGAAGAGGCGACGTGTGCGCGTCAAACTGTTCTAGACGACGACGGAAAGTATCCTGTATCAAACGAACGCGTGAGCTGAAAGAACTGGCCCGGACATATCGGGGCGGACATACCACATTGTCATCTGGACGTTTCACGAGCGGCTCGCCAGTTACATCATCTCGACCTTCTACCCGTGGTCGGTTGTAGGACGTATTGTAAACCCGCCCGGACGAAAGGTGAACCCAACGGTCTAGGACAAGGCGAAGTGTGAGAATCAAGTACTCTAAGTTAGTCGCGTGATAACTCACCAGCAATCCGGCCGATGATGACATCGTCCGGCACGTTCAAGTTGACAATAAGTGAGAGGGACTGGGGCAGATGCTGGTCCAAAAGTTTGCCTTGAGCGAGGGTACGTGGGAAGCCGTCAAGGACCCAATGCTGACCACCGAGTGCATCGAGCTTCTCTGAGACAATTTGCGTGATCATTTCGTCTGGGACAAGGCCTAGAAGCGAGGATCGATGAGCATGCAAATGACGAGGTCTATGCGCAATATGACATACCTCCTTGGGCAACTATAGCCTCGGCCTCCTTGCCAATGTCACTTTTTTCAGCAATGTGCTGGCGGAGGAGATCACCCGCGCTGAGGAATCGGACGTTGTACTTGTCCATCAGCCGACCCGACAGAGTGCCTTTGCCAGCTCCCTGCATCGCATATAGAGTTAGCTTCGGTCAAAAGTATGTGCTGAACGAGAGGGGCCTTACAGGCTTTCCAAACATGAGCATGCGTAAGACGCCATCACTGCCAGAGGCAGAGCCTCCGAAAGAGTCGAAAAAGACGGGTTCTGCCTTTGCGGCAGAAGATGAGCTTACAAACCGCACGGATGAGAGTATCCTAGCAGCCTTGAGCTGAGGAAGGGCGGCAGATCGTACACGGATCGATACAAACACCATGTCGAATGTCGATGGGTGGAGGATACAAGAATGAGATGTGAAGGAGGCGAGACAGGTACTGAGAGACTAGGCTCTGGGCGGCTGTTTATATAGTCTACTTGAGGCCTAAAACTCGAACAACAATGGCAGTGTCGTACGAGGAAAGCGTCAATAGCTCAGGGCTGTATCCCCAACCAGACGCAGAGTCGAGGTTTAAGACACCCCACAATACGTGATTATTGCCAATTATAATTATTCGGACCCTCCGATTTGAAATCCTTGAGTCAGGAACATCCAAGCTCTCATGCAAATGATTGGCGTTCTCAACCAAGCGAGCCTATCTTTTCTCAAGTCGCCCAAGCTAACCTGCGCTTGGAGCAAGTTTCGGAACTTGTATCAGCGCTGGTATCACGCTTTGAACCTCTCAGAAGAGACGTTTCGGAACATAAAAAACTTCATAATTGCGTACACACGCTTCAGCATATATACACGATATAAAGCGAATTGTGATACAGAGAAAATCACCGTCCGCGGGGCCAACACCACCTTGAACCGAGGTAAAAGTACAGATCGAAACCGGCCAAATACTAAAGACACATCCACATAAACGAATCTTAAACGTCAAATAAAAGAATTAAACCCCCCACAATAAAAACACGAGTTCGTACTTCACGAGTGCTGGAGTTGAATATGCCGCTCGAGCGCGCGACTTCTCGTGTATCCGGTATCAATGCAATACGGACATGGGTAAAATTTCCTCTCGTGAGCTCGCCGCCACTCGTATACACGTTTATAGCCACGGCCTTTGGTTCGCCTCAAGCAAAAACACCCGATGATCAAGCAAGAGCACCGTTTGGTGATAGGATCTACCCGATACTGTCGGCCTAGTTCCCTATCAGGGGAGCCATCATCTGGAGTTTGGGTTGAAACAGAGCGGCTGTACTCTCCTTCCTGCACGAGCGGGATTTGCATAAAACTCATACTAAGCTCATCTTCTTGTCCTGCCAAGACCTCCGAGTAGAAACAACTGAGACTTATAGCCAATCTAGGTATTAGCTTTAGCAAAATTTAAGACAAATGGGATTTTACTTACTGCTCTGGGGTCTCTACCTTGGGATGATCGGTATATTCCCTATCTGCACCACCGTGGGCATCAAGCCGCAGATGAGAGGGATTAACAGTGGGAGGCAATTGAGCAGAATTCTCGGGGGGTAGTGATCCATGACAATAAACCGTTCGCCAATAGTCCTCGAGGGAAGGAAATGATGTGTCCTGGGGAGGCAAATCACCCAGCGGCCATTGCTGATAGTTTGGATGAATCGCATCAAATAGCCCGTTTAGCTCTCGAGGGCTTGGTTCGTTCGAGTTGCCGTCCCCCAGGATAGTCTCGAAGGTGAGAGGGGAGAGGCCAGCGCGAGAAGTTCTCGTAGTATATGCGGGAGGGGTTGATGACAAAGGTCTAGACAAGATAGCAACCGCATACAAGTCGCGCCGCAATGCGTCAGTAACCACCTCGACAGTAGTCAGAGCTTGAAAGTATCCACACTTACATTCCGTTGTCGGAGAGCTTCAACCTCTCATCCCAGGGGGCATGAGAACCGTCGTCGGGGGAGGTCATCGGTTGTCGGGGGACTGAAAGGGAGAACACCGCTGAGTCGCTCTGAAAACCGGCCCATGAACATATAAGGGCGTGACTCTTCGACTTCAACATGCATCTGAACCTCTGGGAGGTTGGGCACAGCTTATTGTGGTGTCCAGAACGGAAAGCAGTCCTCGATTGTTTACGTCTACTGCGGAGACTGAGAAAAAATGGACGTCATTATAGATTGTTAACCGGCCTGTAGCCGAAATCCAGGCTTCAAAACAATTGATATAGCGGAAAAGGCGAGGTGATCGGCATAAAAGCTACGCTAGTCCCTGAATTACCAAACAAATCGCGCATCAGTGTGGACACAAGTAAAACACTCGTGTACAGTACATAACCTGTCGCATAGATTGGTTCAAGAGGATACAGCCTATACAAACATACGCTAGCATCCTAGCTGTGGTAAGGAGGAGACGACCGGAACGTGGGGCGATTACAACCGTTGATTACTCACCAAGCGCCGAGTTATTTCGGCGCCAACGGCTCGTTAATGTCATGGATACAAACCATCCTTCCGGTCAGTGTCCTGTTGACGATATTCCACAGAGGCAACAGAGTGCTTTGTGTCCTGAAAGAATCGCCCTGTACTCCTGCCCACACGCACAGCTGTTACCCGAAGCAGCAGAGCGAGGGAGAGGGTGCGGCGATACCGATGGAAGTGCGATTTTCGCACAACAATGTTCGGTGAAAATCATTACATGAAGAAGTATAGCTTGACTCGAAGCTCGCCATTGTTCCCCTTAAATTGCAGGTCCGGACATGAGGACGGGAGATGTTTGGATACCCCGCCACGTGGTTATTGTAAGTAGCCACCTAAAGGTTTTGTGACTATCAAATATCTGCTCATCCCCGCTTTCTGGTGTATAAGTTGCCACAGATATATATCTGCGAAACAACCGTCTATTGTCCCGGATATTTACGTGAAAATCAGGTAACTTGTATGCAGCAACAGACGTACAAAAATGTCTGTGAAATACCAATCACTGGACGGCGGCCATAAGAAGTTGGGACAGGCAGCACCACACTACTGCCGCTTGAACTGCAAGTGCGTGCTCGAAGCGAGTGCAATGTATCGCCGTGGATAGCGTCACAAAGTAGAATTTAGGTATCGAACCCAGCCTGGTTTTACGCACTTGTTCGCCTCTCGCCCAGCCCTCAGCTGTTGCAAGTAGATGTATACCCATAGTTATGTGAGATAAACAGCCAGGATAGCTCAGCGAGCGAGCGAATAACCTTCCAAGAACCCCAGGGCTTATATAAGCGTTGCCGGTAGTGCTGGGGTTTCGAACCCGCTCCGGGCTGTTCTTTTTGTCGGCTCTGATACGACTTGGCTACGATTTTGTTCTCGGCTTTGTGATGTTGTATCACTACTTTTTCGTTATATGCTCGTGTGGCCGTCTTTTGCCGCCAATTTACATTGATGCGCCCGCCTCGTGCCCACTTTGGCGTTCTAGGTGTCATGATGTATGCACCTAAGTTGAATCTAGTGAGCCCAAGTATATATCATATGAATGGCCTCTTTCTTGATTGGCAGAGCATCCCGCTCCTTGTTCGTTTTTTTATTGGATTCATATTGCTATGGATCGGATGAAAACGAGTCACGTGGTACGCTCAGATGTACAAACAATATCCGCCGTCCACCTTTCAAGGTCCCCATTTCAATGTTCCAGATCGTCTCGGGGACCGCCACAAATTAGATAGACTAAAAAATATCAAAGAGGCAATGTAGATTTATGCCTGATCGACCGTCCCACGTGTGAATCGCGGAAGTTTTCTCACATAGCCTCCATGAGCCATTCGAAAACCACGACTCCGGTTCACAGCGGAAAACTACAGCCATGAAAATTACCCTTGCGCAGATTAAATGGACTTCGAGAGTTCAACTTGTATAGTTCTACCGCTTTGGTAAGAGCAAGCTCGTTCAAAGGCTAGCTGTAGTCATGGCGTCGCCATGTCTTTGTCACCAACATCGCTGGCAGCTCGGCGCCAGTTGAGCTATGAGTGCGGGCTCTATCGTGGCTCTGGATCCCACGCAATGGTCTGCTGCAGTCTCTGTGCAATAAATCCTAACGAGCGCCTGTTTATGTTTATCAGGATACCAAGTGCCACGGCTATGTATGCGCGATTTCCTGCCCCGTCCATCTCCCTGCACATTTTTTTCGTCTACATCAATGTTTCCAGGTACTAGGCCCTTCGAATAAAATACTACCTGTCAGTCGTCGCCTGAACATGCAGATGAACTAGCAGTGTGCGATTGCTTTATTGGCCATGGATCACGTGATACGTCCAAACACACCCCGCTTCTCAGTATTGCGCCTCAAGAGAATAACGTTAATTCAAATCAACGCGCGCTCCGATAGCGAGGATAATGAAGATATTTTGAGAGCCTTACGCCTGCTCTCCGGTTCACACTGCCTCCCACTACAACCTCAACTTCTGCCCCTCGGTCCATTGGCTCGGGCATTGATCCAGGTATCAGCGCCCGAGCTCGGAACCCTTGAGTCAGTGCAAAGAACATTCTCAACGGCTGGTGAATACGGTATCCTTTAAGACGGGTTGTAGCCATGGCATCAGTATGGCTAACACCGAAGATGTTTGGCGCCGTCAGAACGCTCGGCTGCCTCGCTAGCTTTACACTTCAGCACATTTCGCATCGCTGAAGTTGTTGCACGAGTAGGCATACAGCAAAATAAAACACCGATTCTTTGTGGCATTATACTAGCTAAAATCTTGATTGCGAGTATGGCTAGATGTCTGCCCTATACGGTCATATGCAAAGTTTATTCATATTTTAGGTACGTGTACAGCATCACACGGGCTTGAAAAGCTGTCAGGACTCGTTGGACGGTTGGAAATCAATAGTCGTCTGCCGCAGCCGGGGGTCCGTCGACGACGTCGATTGGCTCCCGCTCCCTCGTGAGCAGTAGCCACAGGCCCCTTTCGTTCCAAGTAGAATGTTGAGCAAAAAAAATAGTCCTCGGGCTGTGAATGGCGTCCTGGCGTCGGTTAGTAGCGGGGTTTATATGCAAATAGGTCCTCAGAGCAGCTCAACTGCACCCTCGTTTTCAGTCCCCGCCACGAACAATGTCTTCCTCCGAAAATACCTCTCATGTTCAAGAAGGAGAGGAGTGGTTGAGTTTTCTTAACGATGACATGTAAATCCCAATGCATCTCGACACTCTCTGTAGTCGGGATAGTTACTGACATGGCGTGGCGTGGGTAGTGTTGCAGATATTCTTTCCGAACCTTTGTCACAGACTCCCTCAATTTTTTATTTTCCTGTGAACCCTCCCAATGCTGAATGGAATCCTTTTGCTAACGGAGGAAACCTACGCTCTGATTATCTGGACGGTTCACACCCTCAATTGACCCATCAGTTTCAATCACTATCGCCTTATCACGGCTTCCGTCCCTCACAAACATTCCAGTCACTTTTAAATCCGTGGCAGTCACTGGGTCATTCTTTACCACGAGCCGAAGAGGTTTTAGTTTGTGCGCCTTTAACTGCCGAACCCGCTGTTCTGCAGCTCGGACCTTACCATGACGCCAGTGAGCCGGTACCAGCGGCTCATCAGCAGGTTCCCTCGTCTTCGGCTCATATTCTGGAGCAGTACATAGCTATTCCTCATTGTACCATGGCCTTTCATGTCTAAATTATGCTTTATTTGTAGTGTTATGTACGACGTCAGCATAGAAGACCAGGCGAATCCAGTTGACCCCATGCAAGGCGCATATATCGACGGGGAACTAGAGTGGCCTTACTGGATAGACCCCACTACCGACCGATGCTACTGTTTAATACCCAATTGTCACTGCTTGAAGCAGACCGATAGAATGGGCCATATGCGTGTATATGAGTGGGAGCGAGCACATTCCGAGAACCACCAATGCCCACACTGCAATAAAGAGTATACGAGAAAATATACGCTCAACAAACACATCAGGAGTGAGTGCTTGCGAGCCATGACCACGTTTTAGCTAACTTGGATACTTTCCCGCAGATTTCCACTAGCAGAAGTGCTCCGGAACTCGTAGCGTCCTGAGCGTGGTTACGACGAGCGTAATGAGGTGTTTCATTTCGTGAAGAGGTTTCTCCCTTTAGTAGGCCCAGCTTTGAACAGCCCTTGAAACACATTTGGCCAAAGTTAATTCTCTATATAATACCCGATTGTTGTATGTGCTTCTCACATAGATACCCTAAAATTGTTTCCATGTCGTTCGTCCGCGAGGCCTATGGTGCTTGCCATCGGCCGTTCTCTGGGATGCTATTATGTGCACTGGGCGGGCACATCAATACAAACAGGCGGCAAAAGACGGTCACACGAGCGTATAACGAAAAAGTATTGATACAATATCACAAAGCCGAAAACAAAATCGTAGCCAAGTCTAAGCAGAGCCGACAAAAAGAACAGCCCGGAGCGGGTTCGAAACCCCAGCACTACCGGCAACGCTTATATAAGCCCTGGGGTTCTTGGAAGGTTATTCGCTCGCTCGCTGAGCTATCCTGGCTGTTTATCTCACATGATTATGGTCATACGTCCACTTATAATAGCTGAGGGTGCGTAAAACCAGGCTGGGTTCGATACCTAACGCCTAGAGTGTTGATAACTTGTAAACTTTGGAAGAGACGTGAGCGAAATCGTTGTTAGATATCAACACGTTGACAGATACATATTGCAACCAGGTGCTATGGGAGACGCTAAAGTTTTGCTGAAAATAAGCTTGAGGCAACAAAGTCTTAAAATCCCAGCTTGCATGGGCAGGTCGCACCCGCAGCAAAATCTCCGGAAAGATATAGAGGGAAAAAAACATGAGATTTGCGAATGCTGTTGCGGCAAGGCGATATGGAAGAAAGGGCAGCCTGTATGCGCCCATTTCACTTCGATGCGAACGAGGTCCGCCCAGTGCAAATCAACAATCAAAGCGCCTGGGCGATTCGGCCAACTGTTTGTGTTGCACACAAGCAACCGCCGGGCGAGCCTCGATCGTTCCAGTGATTCGCCCGAGGAATCTGCGGGAAGTTCCTCAAGTGCAATACGTAATGCATAGACGTGGTGCGGGGAACAAGGGCTCGAATTAGGTCATTGAAGTTCTATTTCAGATGTAAGAGTCGGGCAGCAGACCTATTCAGCAGGTGATCTCCTTGCTCTTGTAACCGAGTTGTTTGCTTATACATGGACAACTTATAAACTTTGTTTTCCGAAACCACCTTGCTAAAAATCAAGTTTGGATAGTAAATTTGGTCGTAAATGCGCATTCAGGAAATCATGTAAAGCTGTTTGTACTGCACTAAAAGTCCAACAACGAGAAACATGCACACCCCCAGCTTCTACTTTTTGTTCTGTCCAAGGTAAGTCTTTGGTTGGTACCGCCTCGCAACATGCGGCGTCCCTTCATACACCTTGTAATGTCGCTCCAGAGCGTCTTTTCTGTTAAATGATCTACCGCATTCATGACACTTGAACTCGATCTCATCTTCGCCATGCGCCGTACGCCGATGGCGAGTAACGTCGCACTCCTTGGTGAACGTCTTGTTGCATATATCACACCGCCGAGACTTGTACGGCTTCTTTTTTCGAGCCCGACTCGGTTTTCGACGCTGCCTCGTCCCGCTCGTCACGCTAGAATCGCCACTCTTGCTGCATCATTATCAAGGAACTTTAGCTCTAGACACTAGACAGGGTCTCGAGTGGAAAAAAGAGCGCTTACCTAGGCCCATCAGCATCTTCAGGTTCGCTGAGCTCAGACGAGCCTTCGTCGTCTTCGTCGCCTCGTGTTACATCTCGTGCTGACGTGCCCCTTTTTTCTCCATTGAAATAGGTGGGTCGCTGGGAGAGACCTACATCCGATTTAGACCTGGTGGAAAATTGGGGAAGATGAGTTGTCTGGACATCATGTATGCTTTGTACGTCATAATAGACACACCGGGAGGACCGAGTCGGCCGCACTGAATACATCGATCGATATGGAGGGGAGCCCTGTCCAAAGGACGGACCAGCGCCCATGGGTGGCGCAGGATCCGGTGATCTTGCGTGGATCGATGGCAGGGGTGGCAGCAGAGGCGACAGCGGTGGCTACGGTGCACGTTGGTGAATTAGTAAAGTGAATGTGTGGAGCACATATGGCGGCGTACCATATGGCGAGCACTATACCCATAGTACGGTACATGTTGCGGAGCACTAGGCACATACGACGTCTGTGGTAGATAGCTAGCATACGCCGGCTCTTCATCTAGCCGCCCAATATCCAAGCTCCGACTCGGACGTCGCTGTAGATCGGCAGGAAAAAAAAGGAAACGACGTAACCCAATCAGCTCTGGGAAACCTAATACAGCGCGAAACGTGGCGCCGCACCTTCTCGGGTACAGCAGCGGCCTGCTCGCCGTCTCGAGCGTCGGGATACAGATTGAAGTTGCGGAATTCAAACGTGAGACGGCGGGAGCGCGGAGAGCCTTCCTCGTCGGCTGCGGGACGCAAAATGGCAAGTGCGTGGCGCCCATCAGTCAACCATTCGTCACCCCGCCCGGCACGAGCCGCATGCGACGTGCAATGCCGCACCGCATACGCAGCGCAACAGCTGGGGAGCGGGAAAAGCACGACAAGAAATCACTTACATATATCGATCGGCTCGTCTGCCCGTTCCCCTCGACCGCGATGGCGCGTCGAACGCACAAACGAGTCCACATGCCGCACAATCCGTCCGTCGGGGCTCAGGAGCAGCCCATTGCCGATGGGCCGGTTCGCGTTGTCGTCGTCGAGATGTCGCGGGCTGGTAGGGCTCTCGTCGCCCGAGGACGCGCACTGCCGCGACCGGCGCGCGTCCAGGTCGTCATGCTCGACCCATTCGTCCGGTTGGTGGCGCGCCGTACGTACGGTGAGCGGTATGGGTGATGCCAGGTGCGCGTGACCTGACCATCCGTTCATGGGGGACAGCGGCGCGGATCGACGGCGCTGGGCACAACACAGTTCGTCCGGGAGAAAAGAGGCGGTGTCCAGCCGAAGAAAGGAGTGCAGAAGCCGACGGGACGGGCAGCCAGACTGTCGACGCTCCAGAGCAGAGTCCGCGGGAGAGGTGGAGGCGCCTCTCGGGAGGGGTGGTAGACGGCTCGGCGCTGTGGCGGGGAAAACAGAGCCAAATGCGAGGCCAGTCCGCTTCGTTGGGACGACAAATGTGGGTGACAAAGGGAGTAGTACAACAGGCGCTCTGGTTTCTGCACCAGTAAGCTGTTCAAGACACAAAAACGTGCAGGAATGAGGTCAGAGAAGTCGAACACGATGCCCTTCGTCCCGCAAGTTGTATAGTGGCACCACGCGTTTAATGGGGGGCCACGAGGCAGAAGTCCTAGAGAACGCGTGCCCAAATCAAGGATAACAATTGTCTACCGAGGTTATCTGCAAGCAAGCGGCCAATTTCGAAAGGTTGATTGGAGATGTTGGGGCGGAATGGCGCAAGTTGTGGGGCAAGGGACGCCTCGCAAACTACCGCGCTCTCGCATAAAGCCGTTAACATATTTTGTACATCAGAATAACGACACATTTCGTATCAAGCTCACGATTAGCGTTTTGTGCTTGGTTTTGATCGCAATGAAGATCGTCGCCTGCTCGAGGCCCCAGCGCACTAATGCTTGATTTCCAACGGTTCTGATCCCGTTTGGTTCCGTCAACAGGGCATCACAGAGGGCGACTATATATTTGTCTCTCGGATGTACTTTGGCTCCGACTACACAACGAGCTAGAGTGATCACTTGCGCAGAGTCGGGACTAACCAGAATCAGCCAGGACGCTTCAGCCCCAAATCCGCTCGAGCGAAGCCAACGGAGGTAATATCACACATATGCTATACTTGTATCATCCGATGTAATTTACTCGAGACACCACAACTTGTGCGCCAGAGGCAACGTCAACTACAAATACAGTCAATGATACCAAGGTGCATACATTCGCATCACGCTCGCTTCTGTTTCTCGGCTTCGGTACCTAGCTTTCTGTGCGACCGAAGCTCATATAACCATATCGGTACCCCGGCATTCATTTCTATTTCTATCATGATACAAAACAGACAGAACATACACCAAACTTGTATCTCCACAGTATCTCCACATGCTCCGCCTTGCGCCCATCGACGCTCACACCTCACAAGTTATCTATCGTCCGACACAAGCTAGTACAACACTCTAAACGATAGATACCTTTGATAAACACGCGGAGATTCACCATCCTAAAGTTCGGGTGGGCACCTCGTGGCAAGACTCACCGCGTGGCTATAGCTCCGTCATTCACCGCATGCCTTTGTCCTCTGTCTTACCGTGGCTACACAGTGGCTATCTTGCTCCGTTCGGGCCGAATCTGAGTTCACTCGTAGATCATTAACGCAGGGTGGGCGGGTGCACCCCAGAAACACTAGAATACGCCTCATGTCTGATTGCTGGGTCAAGTGCCCATGCACACATGACGAATGAGCTATCTAAGAAGCCCAGACTGCTTGACGCCAGGCCCATTTCACAGAACCTCAAGGCACTCACACAGGACAGACGCTCGCCGAATCGCACCGAGTCACTCGAGGTTATGGGCAGCAAGCACCAAATTATCATAAGACTCTAGAAGGCTTTGTATCGTACTATGCGTAATGAAGAAACAGTATGGGGTCGTTACAGAAAATCGAGTGGGAACGAAAGAAACCAGAGAAATAAAACAATGACGCATACATCGGGGATCAAACATGGGGCGTAAAATACAAATACAACGGCGCTGGTTATCAGGCGCGTCCGTACAAAGACTTGATAATAGCGGATTTGGGGAGACGACAGAGAGATAAAGTTATCGATGAGGGGAAGCGCAACAAACTGGGGGCACAGAAACCGATTCGAGAAGATGTGAATCTACGCCGGCGGGGTTAGACTTTGTCCGTATCGTCTTTCCCAATCCGACTCACAAATCAAGGGTATCCGAGTCGCAGAGCCGGAGTGTATGCGCGCAGTCAAGCACTTACTTGCGCCTCTGGCGCTTGGAGGGGGAGCCCGAAGCAAGCTTGGCCGCAGCGACCCGTTTAGCCGATCCCTTGCGCCCTTGAGTGCCCGGGCACCAAACGCAGCGGCCGTCCTCAAAGGTCGCCTTGACCTCGTTCTGATGACGTTTAACCGCGTCACGGCGAGAGAACTCCGTGCCGCAACCCTCGCAGGTGGGCTTGCCCAGCGTGCCGTCCCAGCTAGGCCCAAGTAGTCTAGCCAGGTCACGAGGGAGGCGGCCGTCGATGACAGCGCGCGCCTCGTGCTCATAGTGGAAATGGTCAATGTGACGTTTCATCTCCGGGAGCCGAGCAAATATCTGGGGGCAGCGCTCGTCGTTGAGCGGGTTCTCGTAGGTGCATTGGCTAGGGGCCGCGTCATCAACAGGACGGCGGCGCCGAGCGGTACCGCGGGCGGGCTTGTCGGCGTTGGAGGCCGTGCGCGAGTGGGTAGGCGCGTGTGAAGTAGACACCCTGGCTTTGGAGTCAGTGGGCTGGGCGCGGGAGCGACGAGAGATGACTAACCGGCGTGTCTTTATCGCACCATACGAGGGATCTGCGTCATCCTCCTCGTCGTCCGAGGGGAGGTATTCGCCCTCTTCAGAAAACACATCATCGGCGTCAGCGGCTAGCTCGGGGTGTCTGTCGTCGTCAACTACCGGGCGCTTGGGTGCGGGCGAAGCTCGGTCCAGAGAGGGGGTCGTCTCGGCAACCTCCTCTTTGACGACCGGGGACCCAACCTGTGCATAAGCGGGGGCGGCGCCGACCGCCGAGACCGGCGTCGGCGGGAGCTCAACTGGGGCCAGAACAGGCGCAGGCGACACCGAGGGCGGGGGGAGAGACGACCCGGAGTGGGGCTCAGAGATTGGAGTAAGCGGAGACAATGGGGCGGACTTGACGAATTGGGCCGGGGCGGGGATCGAGATCGAGGGCGGCAGCCGAGGAGTGCGCACGCGCATCGGCGGGTCGTGGATGAGACTGACGTCAAAGACAGGCTCCTCGTCCTCGGTGTCCGAGTCGGCGAATGCGGGGTCAAACTCGATAGGGGGCATCTCGCGCTTGACTTCGCGCAGAGAGAGGTTCTGTAAGCCGCGCTTGCGCTGGTAGCGACGTACGATCTTCTCCTCCCACTCGCCCGCAATGACGATGTCCGTGAGCGTTGCCTGGCGTGAGAGGGCATTCGACTTGGACTTGCCGCCGAGCGCAGGGGTGCGCCAGCGCTCGAGCATCGACAGCTGCTCGTGCTGGGTCGTAGGGTCGTCGAGCAGCGAGCAGAATGCATTGGGTTTGGAATAGTCGAACAGCATGTCCACGTCGTCGCCGGCGGTGAGAGGCGAGAGCCAGTTCGAGGCTGGGCTCGGGTCGTTGTACGAGGGATGCACGGGCGAGGGGTGGTGGTCAGACCAGTCGTCGTCGAGGACGTGCGAGTCGCGCGGTGTCCAGGCTGGGGCGCGGAACATAGTGCTGGTGGTGGGATGAATTAGGAGAGGCGGACCAGTTGATGGAGGCGCGGGCTAATATATGATCGGTGAGGTTGACCGAGCGCAGTGCTAGTCCCTGGATACACAATGATGACTAGGCTCTCTCGGAGCCGGCTCAGGGTCCGCGGATGATGCTGCGGTCCAATCCCCGTCGCTGACAAATGACGTGACTCGCCGGTAACGACGGTTGTATATGCGCCCACGAATACTCTGGAAGGCGCTGGTTCGTTCTCGAAAGCGCCGGGGCTCGAGGGTCAGCTGGGGGGCACAAGTGAGGGTGGGGGAACGCAAGAGGACAACGGCCCATTGTTCTTTTATCGTGCAATACCCCACGCTGATCATTCCACCCAATTTGGGGTTGCTCTCTGCCATTCACGTACGGTGATCCGCGTCTGGCCAATCCGCCGCCCAGCACAAATCCAGCTCGAACGTTCCCGCACATTCACTCGGCAGCTGCGGTCGTCGTACCCGCCAGCGGCCTCCACCCGCACCTGAGCCGCGCGTATTCTGGTCGGGGATTCTCTCGGGCTGCATGCCTTGCCCGAAGCCTGAGCCTTGGCTGCGCTGACTCCGGCACAGCATCCACGTTACGACACCACATGCACTCTCATTCCAAACACCCAATCCCGTAATACATCACAAATTATACAGCAGAAAACATACATAGATCAGAAACATAACTCATATGCAGAGATCCCCCGCAGAGAGCTGCGGGCGCGATCGAGGTCGTCATCATGTCGTGTTTTTCACATGCATGTGAAAACAAAGAGCCTGCAAGCGCCCGCGGCATGTGTCAGCCGCTCACTAACGCTAATCAAAACTGTAGCTTACCGAAAATACATTCTGGGCCAAGCCGGGGCGCTACAGCGATGTGTGCATCATCGACATGTCCCCAAACTGGGTCTCATTCCCGTGCAGATAGAAGCTCATCCTATTGCTCCAAAAGTATAGCGTCCCAGGTAGCGTTCGGTATGCCGCGACGGCAGTCAGCGCCCACATAATGAAGAACAAGATCACTTAGCCCGCACATCAGTCTCGGCCTTTTGCAAGCAAGCTCAGGAGATCAGCACTTACAAACCACTGGCAAGACGAAACAAGAGTCAGCCTCCACCTCCGACGCTCAACCGGCGCACGACTCACTAGTTCGCTCCCAAGGCTCCATAACGCTCAACGCAAACGTAGACTCGAACCACACTCGCTTCCTCCACAAAAACTGGCGCACAGGCGACTTGGACTTGATCGCACGGTCCTGGGCTCTCAACAACGGCTCTGCAAACATCTTAGAATAGCGGGATTGGTGATAAAAGCAAGTAAAGTGATAGTGTTCAGGATAAATACAAGTACGAGCAACGACACCCGAGAGCGAACGCGAATTAAAGGACGAGACGCTGTCCGATCCCAGCTCTAATGACTAAAATACCAGAGGGGCCTGGGAAAGTAACGTCAGTCGGGAGTTGAGAAATCTAACATGTCGCCGGAGCTCAATCGCGATAAAGACCGGGCCCTGCGTGGCCAAGGGACGTAACGGCAGCCGAGGACACCATAAACAAACAAACACGACGCGGGGAGAGGGAAAAGCGGCTAGGAATGGAATGCTTACCTAAGTACAACACCGTCGGCGGCGTCGCCGAGGTATCAAACGTCTCTCAGAGGTCGACGTGGGGTGCAGCGACCAGGCCTTCTGCCGTACCGTGCATGTAGAACAATGCCCGACGGCTGACGACGAAGATATGGTTGGGCAGGTAACGTATAGCGCCAACGAGAGATAAGGTGCCAACAAACAGGATAACAACCACTAGAGAAGAGATGGTGTCTCAGCGATACGGCATGCGAAGAGTGGTCAAGGCCGCAAAAAGCTCAAAGAAAGAAAAACGTACTGATGAGCATCTTTTCCCAAGGCTCCAACATCGACAGCGCAAACGTCGACTCAAACCATATCTGGCGACGCCATAAAAACCTCCTAATCGCCGAGCTCGGTGTGCGCGACAGGCTGCTCACGAGCGAAGTCTGCTTCGACATGCTGGCCATTGAATGAAAATGAGCAAGGATATGGGGGGCCGATGTGGTACGCTGCGGAGCCTTGGCGGGGCGGATGCGGATCTATGTCAAGTACCAAGCTAAGCGCCGGATAATAGTGCGAGGTATATGCGTTCTTTTCGCTATCGATTATGAAGTCGACGTTCGTCAAGCAACCAGGGGACGGCGTTTTCTGAGACTCGTGCTTTATATACGCAGGAGGACCTGTGCGGTCGCCGTTCCGTGTCCGACCCCGAGAATAGCGGGTCGCGCGCTCCGCGCTGAACGCGAGACACTACCTCACGAAAACTCTCTCAGACTCAAATATCTTACCTGCTATCAATGATCTTGATGTCTAGACACTCAACACTCGATAAAAAGAAGCAATACTACGATGCGGGGGCCAAATGGACCCAACACCGAAGTTATAAATTATCCCTACAAGGAGCTCACCCGCAAAACAGGTCAAGTACAAAAAGACCAACCAGCGCAGGGAGGAGGTAAAAAAATCGCGCAGAGCTGCCTCTGAACGAATCAACAGTTAAGATAAATATATCGTGATGGGTGGTGGGTGTGAAGTGGTAAAGGTCGTGATCAAAAAGAGCGTGATTTTCAAGAATTCAGTGATACGTCAAGTCGTCATTGCCGTGTAGGCGTGGGGGACCGAAACCAAAAAAAAAGGGTGTTGAAGAAGAAAATCGTGAAGTCAAAAAGGGGTAGGCAAGCGACAGATGCGAAGGCAAAGACGACCCATAAGAGCAGCCGCTTCGCCAGACACACCGTCGACGATCGACCGAACCAGGACCACCGGAAGAGCCAACGACCAAGCAAAACAACCACAGCCAAGAACCAGGACGCGCGATGAATGCGTCTCTAGCCCCTGCGAGGTCGGTGTTTGTGTTCCCGCTTCTCATGCCTCGTTACCGCATCCGCTCGAGAGAACGTCGCCGAGCAGAACCGACACGGCAACTTGAGCTCATCCGTATGCTTCCAGTCTGGTGGCAGCAGCGTCGCACACTCGCGCGGCAAGCGTCCGGTGTTGACTAGCGCAGCTTCCTCCTGACGATGCTTGACCATATGGCGTGGGAGGTCGTGATGACGGTTCAGCAGCTTTCCACACGCCGCGCCTGTCAGAGGATCGACGTAAGCGCAGAGAGGCGGCGGCTGATGAACGGGTGGCGCGTCCTTGCGAGGTCGTCCCCGTCCGCGTCTCACTGGTCCTACAGCCGACAAGCCTAGACCTAGCATAAGTTGGCCATGCTGAGATCCGCTCGGACCGGCGCTAGAGCTGGGATTCGAGGGACCAGGACTCTGGGCGCCGGTGCTGAAGTCGGAGGAAGATAGCGAAGACAAGGAAGAGCCGTCGGACAGCATGCCCGTATCAGAAGCAGGCGAGCACGAGCGACCAGCCGGGCTGGCGGATGGGATTTCTCCGCCCACGGCACCAACAGAGGCTGACTCCTGCATTAATTCGGGGATCGTATACTGCCCAAGATACGGTTCCTGAGGCCAACCGAAACTGTGGCTATCACCGAATAAAATCTCAGATTCAGACGGATACGACAAGTTCGTCGTCGCGTCGAATCCAAAATCAAAGTTAAACAGTGGGTCGTCAAGCAGTAACAGTTGGGGGTCGATGCCGTCAGGATGGGCAAAGGGGGGTTGGACGTCGTATGGTTGGGCATCGATGAAGCAACTTATATCGCTCGCATCCTGCAGGCCGTACACGGGATACCAACGCAGACCGTCAGCTGATGTGGGGTGTGCAGATGTCGACAACATCCTATCTATCCCAATGCTTGGTGTGGCGCCTGAATGTCCAAATCCGGTGCTAACTGCCACATTTGCAACGTGTTATGAGTAGGTCGTCCACGCCGCCGAGGTGAAATCTCCTTACCTATACGACGAACCGAAACAGGCGTTATACCTCGCGAGGAGGGGGGAGGGCGGAAAGAAGGGAGGGAGGGGGTAGCGGAAAGGAGTGAGGGACGGCCTTCATTTCGCGGATGTGGATTTATACGTTTGTGTGCATGTCTGAAATAAAGGAAAGAATGCTAAGCGCGGGCATCCGGATGCAGGTGATGTGAGGGTGTCAGGAGTTCTCTGATGCCTGATGTGCTTGCTTTTGTTTTCTTCTTTCGAGGTTCGGGTCGTCATCCACTTCTTCGCTCGGTTTGTGGGTATATGAAAAATAAAATAAACACAATAGACAGGACCCGGTAGTTTTATAAACGCGTGCCGGGATCAAACCCGGAGAAATTAGCCCCGCAGAACGAGGAAGAGTACATATTAATGCATGAGACTCGCAGGGGTGAAAGTAGTATGGGACAAGATATCGTCCATGAGTGATAACAGATTGGATCGTCGAACTTTCTGACAGATGACAGATGGCCTGGAGGGTCCCGATACCGGGGATGCTACACGTCCGCGGGGGACCAGAAGACACAACGACCACTCGCATTTCCACTAACAGCACGAGCCAAGATGGAGGGATGGGATGCTGTCACGGCTTGCACTGCGGATACTCTGCAGAGGAAATCGCCGTTAATCTCTATTCTCATAACTTGAGGGCGTGTGAATATTAAAGACAACATACTTTGCTCGATCCGTCAGCTTTGCCAGGACTTGACCATCGCATCCAACAACATCTAACGATTGTGCCATGTTCCCAATCTGTGTTAGGGTCAGCAGATTATTTAGCATACATAAAAACACTGTGCTCACAGTGAAGTGTGGGTATGCTATATGTGTAGGTAATATGTCAAACTTAAGTTACGCCATAGGCTCGTAATCAAACTTACCATCTGGGTTCTCGGACCAACGAGCTTTTAGAATAGTCACCCACCGCCCCTATGCCTACGATGAGAAGATTGATAGGTACGATAGATAGATGAGTACCGTTTGACAGTTGTGCTTGATTTCATGTATAGGCCGAAATGACTTGAGTGGGCCATCTGCCTTGAGTGCACTTGGTCGGACATCCCATACTGGAGCATAGTCAGTCAGTTGGCCATCCAGACAAACTCAACTTACTTCGTAGTGTATCATCATACGAGGTCGATATTATCCTTCGGCCCGACACATCCCAAAACGCTGAACTAACGCTTTGCCGATGTTGCCATTCTCCCCAGAGGCACCGGGGTCCGTTCTTTGTGTCGAGATAGCTCTGCACTCCATCCCACGTGCTCATGGGCGCTCGATCATCCTCATCGTCAGATTCGATACCGGACCCTTCCGAGGGCGTAGAAATGCCAACCTTTCGCAGGTACCTCGAGTCCCACATGCGCAGAGTACGATTATTAGAAGCGGTCAATAGAAGATGCGGTATGACAGGATTGACAGACACGCATCCAATCTTCTCCTTTTCGGTGAGCTGCCAGCGCCTAGTTGGAGCCCGTTCGCGAACGTCAACATGGTGGAGTCTGCCGCCGGAATCTGAGATCCAGAGTTCTTTTCCATCCTGCGACAAATCAAAGCTTGAAAGGAGGTGTCCTTGGGTGGCCATGAGCTCTGTAGAAATCCCAGTGACAAAAGAGGTGCTCCGGAGCGTACCATCATAAGAAGACGTAAAGACCTGTGTATGGTTAAGGCTCGTTTAGGGTATGATCGAAAGAGACTAGGACGCACCGTATGTCCATCGCGAGGACTGATCTTTATCGCTGAAATGCTACTTTTGGAAGTTTGAGGCCAGTGCGGCTGGTAACAATAAATTAGTGAGTGGCAACTTTGTGCAATCGGGCTCTAACGGACCTGCAGCCTCCAGTACTGTCCACCCTCGGCAGTGTCACGAGGCTCCTCTTCATACTCGTCCGGTATGGCGCGAGGATCCCAAATCCCAACTGAACCAATTTTGTCGCCGAATAATACCACGTCCTTTGTCTGCATTCTGTTAGAAAGTTTGCATGGTAGAGACTTTGAGAAGCTCACAATAATGGGATGGTACGCAATGGAATAAATTCGTTCCTGATAAAGACAAGCCTGTGAGTGGCGGTCTCGGGCGCCTATTACAACAAACTCGCCTTGCAAACTCTCGCTCTGCTTGTAACAACAAGCTTTTTGAGCTCTTTAGTCAACGTCTCCCGGGCACTATCCATCTTGGAATCTTGAACGTCCTCGCCCAAACTACCGATTTGCCTAGAGTAGTCCTCAGTGCTCAGAGTATTCTGCAAGACTTTCCATGTTTCCATTTCGGAGGCCTCAAATCCCTCCGTCAGGACTTCGAGCTCCAGATCCTGATGGCGAGGCATCTTGGCGAGTTGTTCGGCTTCAAAAAGTCGTTGGGCTTCCTCCTCCGCTTCTTGTTCAAGTTTCGCCTCTTCTTCCTAGAGCAAAGTAGTAACAATAAAACTCCAGCAGTGTCGAATCCAACACACCTCTCGCCTTGCTCTCTCGGCCTTTGTTTCATTTGCACGAACAGACGTGGCGCCTGACCGCAAACGTCTAGATTGCCGGCGTGGCGCATCGACTGGTGGCACCTCAGTCTTTCTCTTTCGAGACTGCACGGGTTTAGCCTTTGTTGCTTGAGGCTTCGAAGAAGATGCAGTTATCTCCTCTTGTGCGTTTTTGATATCTAGCCCTGCCAACAAAGCCTGATTTGCCGCAATATTTGCTGCTCGGGCACGCTCACTAACAAGATATTCAGGTTTGACGCTCATATTATTTTAATATAGCGGTACTCACTATTCAGTCAAGTCGTCCATTGGAGTAAAAAGTTGGTAGGATATGTCCAGCGGTCGCGATCGCCGATGGAGTCAACAGAGCGACCATCAGTCATGTGACCGTGTTTCTCTTTCATGCTCTCGATCAAAATGTTATTTGCCTTCTGTGACGTTTGGTGTTTAGCCCATGAATCGTACCAGCAACATTGATACAAGCGTATTTATAAATTTGTTCCATATCATGTAATTTGTCTAGGAATATGATATGATATGCACATCCGCCCTACGGCTCTTGCTAGTCTACTAATCGAGAGATTTGATGCTCAACATGCCCTTTTTGAGGATATGCGAATGAGCTATCCATCTGACCGTTGTGTTCGCTCTTAGAGTATAAGAATTTAGCAGCCAATATTGAATTGAACCCTCCCGGTGACACAAAGCGGCGTGTCAGGTCAGGCTCTGACAGACACCCGCTTTGACTCGTCTGATAGCACAGTTATCCACATCCAACAAGCGTGTTCAAAAAAAATATATGCGTATGAATATCTAGTAGCTTGGCCAACGAGGTGGTTCAGATTGAGATTTAGACGCGCACTCTTGTGAGAACTTACGGGGTATTTCTCCAATCACAGAAACACTATAGTTGTTCATATATGAACTACTGGGCCCAATAAATAACTCACCAGATCAGAGCCTTAAATAGCAGATTTTATGGATACCTTTTGAAGCTCTTCGGAGCTGAGTCGGTGGATTAATGTAACTAACATTTCCTTAGCTACTATATATTACAGTGACAGGCCTATAGGTATATAATTGCCTGCCTCTAGGCATCAACTTCAACAGTAAATAGTAGGGAAGTCTAGGTTTTAACTAAGAGTTACATGGGCAAGAGACTCCTCCAGTCGACAAATCAAGATGCTTAGTATGGCGCTAATTGGGCTCCACGGTTGCACACAAGCGCTGAAAATCGTCACCAATTCTCGCCACCACCACATCTTGCTTGTCCTTAGTGTGCCATGTCTTTGCAGAAGTCTACACCCGGGGCTGGACCTTCAGAATATCATGGTACGCTGATTAGGCCTGGTGAATCTAAATCTTTGTCTCGTCAGGTCATCCTCGATGTACGTTCTGGCACATCGCGTTAACCTGCTTGCACGGAACTGAACTTCTTTCGATAGGAGGATGAATATACGTCTGGGCTGTCGGACATCATAGCCCGCGACTTCTTTCCTTCGCTTGTTCACTTGGACGCCACCAACGGTTATCTTTCTGCTCTGGAAACTCAGGACCCAGAACAAATATCCAAGTCAGTTCGACGACTGCAAGATCTCGCAGCCACACCAACACCAGGCCGCCAAAGAATATTCCAAACACCGTCTAGAACACCATTTGCTGGTGGCCCTTCAGATACTCCCATATCGTCACACTCCGCCGACACTCGCCACGAACAATCTAGAACCGAGGGAATCTCGCTTGATGAATTCCAAGCCCGCTACACTTCAGAAGATAATGCTAGCTTTGCAACGATCCTAGATGATGAGAATAGGCAGCGAAAGGAAAAATGGTCTTGGGCATGGGACGCACAACATCGAGCAGATAATAGGAAGGCCATAGAAGTAGCCCGTCGGGAAACAGCTCTCATCGAAGCAGGAAATTTGACTCTTTCTATTACTGCGGCTGGAGAGCCCGGCGAAGAAATAAAGGCCATTGCTGGTCCTTCCAGGGAAGGCCAAGAAGATACCCAAGGTCAAGGTCAAGGTGGTGAGGTGGTGTTGGTGTTGGAGAATGATTCGAGTGATAAAGATGGACAGTTGGTGAAAATGGACCAACCACAGGATATCGAAGATGTAATGGCGCCAAAGAAGGACACCAGACCAGCAGGTGTGCCAGGATGGAACTTCAAGGCTCGTCTGTGCTCGGTTTTGATTGTTGATAGATGTGGCTTACTTTTTTAATACCCATTCAGGCTCGGAATTCTTTAATGTTCCCGCCAGACGCAGACATGTCTCCTTTCGATGCGACTAGCTCTGCTCCAACATCTGCTCCAACACGAGGTGACCCCAAATCTATCCACCACGGGGGCACGAGGATCATTGATCAAGAGGAGCCAACCGGCATTACCGAACCATCAAGTCCAACGCACAGCCGCGTTGATGCAGCGATAGCTGGGCAACCGTGTAAGAGCCTTATACTGAGACTCTCAACGTGAATCTTACCATGATTTAGACTCTTCGGGAGGCGAAACTCCCAAAATAGCTGGTCATTCATTTGTCTCGGCTACAGCATCTCCGTCTCCCTCCCAATTGGGCCCTGTCGGGCTAAAACAGCTGATGACCTGGGGTACTTTGCAAGGAACACCCAGAGTAATCTCTTCTGGCGATGACGATAATACCCCAATTCTCGACGCACACACACCATTCCATATCGCAGAACTTTCTCGACGCGACACGCTTTCCCACCGATTATCAAACAAGGCATCGAAAGCACTTGCGCAACGCGCTGCTCTATTAACACCTCGTCCGTCATCAACACCGGCATCGCAATCTGGTCCCGTGCGGACCGCTAAACGGGCCCGAGGGAACATGCCTCCGCCAATGATGACACCCCGTCGCTCGGAAGTTTCTCTCAGTCCAGCTGCGAGAAAACTGCTGAACCGAACTGGAGGCGGATCAATTGTTTCTGAACGCGAAGGCTGGGGAGAAGCTGCAACGCGGCCAGTGAAGGATTTGGGAAGAGAACGATGGACTCCCAGCCCTGCTGCTCAACGGCAGTGATAACATTATAACGCGTAGCGACGTGCCTCTTGATGACTTGTGCGCTGTACTGCAAGACACTTGATGCTCGGTGTTCGATTGCTCAGCTTCGCTTCTCAATCTCAGTATAGGCCCTTTGGATATTAGAAAATTCTCGTCGCATTAGACTATGTCTACAAAAGTGTTGTCTTAGTGGTTGTTTACTTATTGTGCATATGAATTTTAAGCCCGATCGATACTTGGGGGTATTTACCTAAACGCCTTAGTTGGAGCTTGAACAACGAAACGAATAGGCGACAATGTTTCAAGTGAGATCCCAGCCCCCAGCACCGTAATTGTACGGGTCACATTGAAGTCAGTGGCTCCTGGCGCAAGTTTGTTGCAGGATAGAGTTACACTTAGGTCGTTCGGCGTTGACAATACTTCTAATAATATCAACTCCTGGTATTTGGTTCCAGCCTAGTTTAAATCTAGTCACTCCCTGTTTCCTGTCTCGCAACGCCCAGCTTCCTTGCTTTATAGTCTTGCTTTTTGTGCCTTCTAAGTCAATGCCCACTCATTTTTACCGGCTCAACCTTTGTCGTATCCATCTTATAAAAATAATTTCCGCCGCCCCTATCTCGAACCTGTTACTCCTGGGTACTAGATTTTTGCTTCGAGTATTCGGTCACTTACACCTAAGTCTTATAATTATGTTTCGGAACTGTGCTCTTACTCGTGTTGCTGTGCATGTAATTTATATGTAATATTTTCCTCAAACACCGATTGTGTACATAGAGCCCAATCAAAACTTCGGATGTAGCTCAAACAGCTAAGTCGAAAGGCGAAAGATGAAAAAAAAAGAAAGCTCTGTCGAAAGTCCGGATAAAGCCCAAACAGAACCGATAAAAAGAACAGCCCGGAGCGGGTTCGAAACCCCAGCACTACCAGCAACGCTTATATAAGCCCTGGGGTTCTTGGAAGGTTATTCGCTCACTCGCTGAGCTATCCTGGCTGTTTATCTCGCATAATTACGCAACTAGAGAGAGCTCTGCACATAGTAACCGAGGGAGTGAGATGGCCCGGCCCGAGGCCCAACGAATAAAGCATTGCGAACTTATAGCCAAAATGCCAGCACCGTTCGTTTGAGCTTTGTGATAGAAACTTTCAAGCGAATCATCTCGGGCCATTTCACGAAATAAACCTCGGTTGGTTCAAACGATTGGCATTATAGTGGAGAAAAGCATCGTTTTATAAACAAAGTGATAAAGATCGCTAACTAGATCCAAAAGGATTGACAACATGAGTAACATGACGATAGAAGAGAGCGAGTCGTAAGCGCATCAACAGCTTCCCAAAAGAACAAGAATCAACCAAAACATGGCTAAGAATATGCATATATGCATATATGTAAACGGCATACGTGATTGACAATATGGAACGTCAAACTGCCTGAGCGCGAGACCAAGTCTGAGCTTTCCGCGAGTAGTCGATGTGATGACTGAATCCACCTCCTACAACTATGGGTGCGTCCACCACTTCACGTTTCTTCGAACCACCCGCGACTATAGTCCTAAACGCATTGGCGACGCGCGACGCAGCACTAGTTCGTTCTGGCGCCGGGTTGCTTGGAGAAATGAATCGGTTGAACACAGAGCTTCGCTTGCGCGTAATCCCACTCGGTGTGTCTGATTTGGTTGGCACGTATTCGATGCCCTTGCCACGGACGGTAAAATCAGATTGGTAGCCTTTGCCTTTCCGCACGACGCTGGTCTGGGTCATGAGGTATTGCTCGTAATCGCTCTCGCCTTGGTTGGTGCTCTTGACCCTCATCGACATCGAAGTTGCTGGACGCGAGGCCGTTGTGGGTGACATAGGTTCATTAAACGTGGGCGAGGGTGTTCGGAGAAATCGTATACTCTGTTGGCTCCTCGGTCGCCCTGCAGTTGCCGAGGGACTGCGTGAGTGGGTGGGCGTTTCAGACATGCCAACAGGCGCCAGAATGAGCTTGCGCGAGTCGGGGTCAAAAACTTCAGAAAGGCGAGGCGGAGTAGGACTAGTGGGAGGTTCTATTGTGTTTGAAAAATATCATTCAGCAACTGGGTGTTGATTGATCAGTTTCAAGCGTACCTTTGCCCAATTCTGCATTGAGGCACGGAGTAATCGGACGAGAGATACCACCTTGAGGTTTGGCCTGCGTATTGATCGTGAAACTGGCGTTGATACCAGGCGAGGACACCGAGCCAACCGTCGCACGGCGTGTGCGAGAGTGAGCCTGAGGAGCGCCTGCAAATGTAGTAACGCTGGGATTCGCGTGAGACGTCAAAGTACGAATGGTCGGATCCTTGGCTGAGGTGCTAATGCGCGTCAATCCTACTGAATGGCTATGGTTCAGACGAGGTGGGGGTGGTGGCAGTGCCAGAGGATTGGCTGTCTCTGCTTGGAAAGATTGCCGTGCCTCTTCCACGACTTTCTCAACATTACGAATCCAGATTGCCTGAAGAGCCTACGTCAATTCTGATATTTGGTGTTATAGACCAAACACTTACCATGCGATCAACTTGTCCATCACCCATTTGTTCACTCTGCAGAGCATGACGAACAGCAGGCATAGAAGACGTAACTAGTTAAATAGTTAGTTGACCTGACCTACATCTAGTGAGCCGAAAAACAAGCTCACTAATTCGATTCACAGCATCATCACCCCATGCTTCTCCAACACTCAAAGACCTCCTGTGTTGTGTCGATTCCGAAGCGGGGTAGTGACTTGACTCGGTCGCGCTCACTGACGCACGCCCGAACCGAATTGCCTTGTCTGAAACACGGATTAGAATAAGCTGATACGTGCATGGCTACCACTTACCAATAGACTGTCGCAAGCCATGCTTGATGATACTCCTGCTCGAGCCTTTGGGCACACGAGGGAGGGTCGCGTTCTGGAACACATCAATCGGGAGCGTGATGGTGTCTAGGTCAAGTCAATGTGGTCAGTATTGCGAATTCAGCGCATACAACCAATGTCAATTCACCATCGCCTTCATCGTGAGCCTCTTCAGTCCTGGTCTTGTTCTTCTTTGATACCTTGGAAGCCTGGCTCGACTTCCTTGTCCTAGTTGTCGCAGCAGTGTTCGTCGTATCACCCAACACCTTCATCGGGCGTCCCTTGGCTACAGACTTGGGCGTAACACCTCCACTAGCCTTTGGGATCACAAAAGTTGGTACGTTCGTCCCTCGAGGCTTTGCGGGTGATGCACGGACACGTGAAGGAGATGAACGACTCTTGACAGGTGTCCCACGAGTTGGCCTGGCCACCACGGTTGTCCGCCTATTCTCCTTGGCAGCGATCTTGGACGCGCGCGTCTTGTTGGGTGTAGCAGGCGACGATGTAATCGTGTTGATAGTAGAATCCGCGTTGTGAGATGGTGAAGCAGTAAATGCAGACTGAGTGATCGTTGAGAGCTTGGGCGTTCCAGCTTCGCAAAGCGTATTCGGCTTCTTGGTCATAGCAGCCTCCTCGTTATCCGAGGGATGAATGCGCTCCGGCTGTGTAACATCATGAGTCTGAGTAAACAGAGACTTGCGGTTACGCACTGAGCTCGTGTTTTGGGAGCTATACTCCTTGCCGAGCGCCTGAGAATTGGTATTGAACGATGTCGTCGAATGCATGGTCACAGACGTGTCGGCCACGCGATTGGATACAGGTTTGGACGCCTGGGTCAAATTGGCAGATGTTGCAGTGTCATCAATACTGAAAATAACACGAACATCCCGGGCATTAGACGTAGAACGAGTATGGGTCTTGATCGGAGCGGGAGCCATAGCAGGTGAAGCAGCACGAGAAGCTACATGACGCGCTTGGGTCTGGTCCTTCGAAGCGGAGGGGGCAAGAGAAACGCCGGAACGAGTGGTTGGAATGCCAGACGCACTCGGAGTACGAGTGAAGTACATCGATTCGCGTCGGTCAACGCTAGCTGCTGGGACCTCTGACTGCTGCTCCTGCTCCTTAGCCTTCTTCCGTCCGAACGATCGCGAGAACGAAAGACCCATTGAAAGAGTTCGACCTGGGCCCTTGGATTTGACATTCTCCTTGTCTTGAACAGGCTCTTTCTTTGGTGTCGCACCATTTCGTTCCTTGAGCGCTGTCCCGATAGCCTTCTTCTCCTTTAGCGCGCTTGCGGAGTTCTTGATCGCCAGATCCTTCGCTGGGACAGCCGAGTTCTTAACTTTGAGTACCATTTTCGAGCCGTTGGTCTTGGGAGCAATAGCTGGTTCGATCTTCTTTGGCGCCTCCTCCGTGAACACATCCGTCACCACGGTCTTCTGAGTTCGGCGTGATGCCCCAACGCTCTTCCTGAAGGCCTCGGTAATTGACTTGGACGTGCGATGCAATGTGCTAGTGCGAGACTTGACAGTATCCGTTTTCGAGGGCGGGGCGTTCTCCTTGTCTTTGGTTGCGGGTGCGGCAGCGCGAGTAACCCGAGGCGCTTTCGACGTGTTGGTCTTGGTGTCCTTAAGCCCAGAATTGGTGCGCTGTTTCGAAGCTGCAAGGACAGGACGAGACCAAGGCGGGATAATCTCCGTGAGGGCCGAAAGATCAATAGACAAAGAGTTATTCGTCTCATCTGTCGGTCAAACTATGAGTATCTTATACCCACTTCAGGCCCAAGCGACATACCTTCGCCCGTAAAGTATGAATCGTTCAGCACGTCCATCGCCATAACTCTCAAATCCGCGTTCGGTACCGTCATCCGCTTCAGAGCCTTCTCGCACTGCTTGCTCATAATCCCTTCCCACTTGCCAACCCATTTGCCCTTGACCGTCCGAGCCCAGTACCGTTCCAGATCTTCCTTGCTAACAAAGCTCTCGCCCTCTACTTCTTCGAATGGCGTGCGGCCGACTAGGATTTCGAAGAATGTGACGCCGAGCGCGTAAACATCGGCTTTGCGTGTGTCGTGTGGTTGTCCGCGAGCACGCTCCGGTGCAAGGTATTCGGGTGTGCCGTATGCGAGGTTGGATTGGAAAGCGTGTCGAGACGTGAGGGTGTAGTGCTCTGCGAAACCAAAATCAACTAGGACGGGTCTCGGAGGGGAAGCGCCGGTGAGCAGGATGTTTGCAGGTCTGAAACATACATTAGAATCAGATATACTCCGAAATTTCGAGTTCAAGACGTAGCTACGCACTTGATATCGTTATGGACGACTCCTCGCTGGTGCAAAAATGCAACAGCATCCGTAAGAGCCACGAACCAAGGTTTGGCTCTGAACTCTGGAACTTCGACTGGGACGGGCGTAGGCAAATATTGCATCGTTATGAGCGCGTAGCTCGGCGTGATCACAAACGAGAAGAACTGCACGACGCTCGGGTGACCAACACCAACAACATCTTCAGTTGCTTCGCGCCGAAGCGCGCGCACAATCTTCATTTCATTCCACAGTGATCGGACTCGCGCCGCAGTGGTGGGGGTTTTAGAGCGGTGCACGAGCTTAACGGCAACTCGGTCTCCAAAGGTCGCGCGGTCTTCAGTTTGTCGAGGCTCGCATAACCAAACGGAGCCCCAGTTCCCGAATCCAATCTGAAATCGAACTTAGCCGACAAGCCAACTCGCAAGATCACCGAACACGCTCACCTCTTGAATAAACCGCATCTTTTCACTCAACTGCTGGTCCGAAAGACTGAAAATATCGCCCGAACTGTTTTCTCCTGAGGAAATTATAGTTTTGTTCGACGACTTGATGGGATGGTCCTCGAGAGCAGAATGCGACGTTTCAGACGTAGAAGGGTCATCAACCGATGAAGAATTGGATGGAAAGCAACTCGAGGCAGTCGAAGTTGCCGATTTGAGCACACCGCGCGAAGACTGTGGCATGGCTGCGATTATATTTGATGTTGATGTTGGGATATGATCGAGTACGTGTGGGGTAAAATCTGGAAAAATGTGGTGGTATGGTCTGCTGGAATGATAGTACGCAGCAGTGTCGTTGTGTCTGTTTGATTATTGAGAATCGACTGAGAGCGGGAAAGCGATAGCAAGGTCGTTAACAGGCAAACAGTGAGCAAAAAGCAGAAACAGCAACGTCCACAATCAAGAGGTGGTCAGCAACGGTCGAACGCGAGTATAGAGAGAGATAGAGTATAAGCCGAATGAACAAAGACACAATACCGAATGGGCCGTCCTAGTAGGCCCGGACTCGAGGAGGTCGTCGAAGTCGAACACGGATCGAACACCCAACGCGTTGTTGGCGCTTAATGCACATCATTTGGTTCCGTGGGTCCAGGCGAACTATTCCAAATTGGGCATTCCAACATGCACGTTGTTGACGATTCATCGACACCTCGCGTCGTAATTATGACCATATGCAACGTAAAAAAGCTACGTTGAACGGCTCCAGCTTGCAAAATGAACTTGATTTCCTCGTCGATTGCATACCTATGTGGTATCGTTCTTTCAGGAACAGCCCAATGATCGAGCTCGATTACGGGTCCATGACAGAGTCGGTACAGAAACTGTTATAGCCGTTTTGAATGCGTCAGTCATCCGGATGATAATTCTTGAACATCGCAGGAACTCCGGAGTATGTTGAAACCCATTGGAGTTTGTGTTGACGCCACCCGCTTATATGCTGTTTGAAAAGCAAACTCAACATGAACCCTGTTCTGTCGGAAAACTGATGGCCCAGAAAGTTGTGTTGAACTAGCGTAGTTCGACGCATATAGCAATACCAACCGCTTGAATAGAGTGCAATCTATCAATTAGAACAATACAAGAGTACATCGAACGACAGTCAACAGCCAGGACACAAGTATAATACATGAACAAGAAGTTCAACACTAATGGTATACCAAGAAACGTAGCGAGTGGATGATGGTAATGCGAAGATATCATGAAAACGAAAGAAAGAGTTATCAAGCTCGGGAATAAGGAATGATAAATACGCGAGAGCAATAATCAAAGCAACCGAAATCAAAAAGAATGGACTCATGTCTGCACAATCTTTTCTACTGCGTCTTCGCTCTTCCGAGCACCCCCACTGACGCTAGTCTTATCCAGACTAACGCGACTCCCACTCATTCCACTCCCAACGTCATCCATATGGTCCAGTTCCAGTTGCGTGGTGATCGTGATCGTGACCTCCATATCCCGCTCCCGCTCCCTGTCCCTCGATTCGGCTCCAAACATCCTTCCAAGCACCGAATTTCGTGTCCCTCCAACCTCGACACCATTCACAACCTTTGTACGGCTAGAATTGCGTTTCTTGCTCGGAGGAGGGGCACCAATCACCACAGTTGAACGACCTTCCTCCATCTGGCGATCGTTGACCATCACAAACGCCGACCCACGGTCATCCCACACTTCCCGCCTTGGTGATCCGCTCGGACTCGGCGACGGGCTCATCTCCATTCCGTGTTGTTCGGCACCGGCCACCTGGTTCCGGTCCTTCCCCAGCGATAAGCTAAACCTTGCCTTCCACGCTGCAGGGCTCAGAAATCCGGCATCGTACTTTTTCTCGTTCAGGGCGGGGGTATTAGGCGTTATGGGAGAACGAGGGGGAACTGGGGACATCATAACTGCCGCGGAACGTCGGTTCGAGTTCGGACCACCGGGACTCGGCGGAACACGTCCCTGGGAGAATGCTGGGATTTGGTTCGGATCGAGCCTATCAGTCGTGGCACCAGCAGCAGTGGGTTGAGGGCCGGAGTGGGTCAGGGTTGCACTAGCAGTGGGAGCAGTGACCCAGAAGAGAACGATCGCATTTACGGTCACGTCGGTTCCGCAGCTTCCCAGGCAGACCCAGCCAAGTTGTTGCCCGTGCATGATAGTCAAAATTGCAATGTTGAGCGTAGACGTGGTCAAGGCAGCAAAAGCGGCACTAATAATCCGAGGTACACGTTAGATGGCAATGCAAAGTTAGATCGGTTAGACTTACACCAGTGTTCGAGTCGCAACAGCTTTTAGCCGGGGGTTGATCAACTTGCTTCGGGCGAGCGGCCAGATGAACATCGTTGTTAGGAAGACCTGTAAAGTGTTCATGTTAATACGTGTCTAAGACAACTTGGTGCAACACTAACATTGATATAAAGATCGTAGATGAGTAGGGAGAGTGATCTATCATCTTTGTTAGAATACTGAGTTCATACCAAGCACATTAAAGTACTCACGCGAGACGCTTAAGACCAATTATGCAAGCACCGTCCGAGCGAATAAATGCAATACGACCGAGCAACATCATCATGACAATGACGATGTACTATACGAACCGAACAACACGTCAGTATCGCCCAAGATGGAATAAGACCGATACGGACCGGTGTCATTGTGATTAAGCAAATGCGATACACAGGGGATTTGAGCCGAGGTTGATGTGCTCCACCCCAGACAACGTGGACCTACGAGGCGATAAGTGCGAGCCCCGGTGTAAGACGTAAAGAATGACGTACCTTCTCCATGAGGAACGCATAGGTCAGAATCTTGCTCAGAGCGTAGAGCGCAATGCAGGCGAATATGCCGAGCGAGCAGCTCATGTGGTCTTTAGACAACCCAGAGCCTAGAATTAACACACCCGCTATGCACACGAGTTAGCCCCTATCCAGCGTCTGACAAACAACGTGGCGTACATAGGAAAACAAACACCCAAGAGTCGGCCAGGACAAGAATGACACATAGCCGTGGCCAAGTAACCGTCGACCAAACTTGCGCCCATGTGAGTTCTGGGAACGTTGTCCGGCGTGCGAAACAGTATGCCAGAACTGTGACTCCAAGCAGGTGAATAACCGAGGAAAGCGCTTGCATGCCTACAACATTGCCCGAACAACAGACGCGTTAGCAAATGCACGGCATTCGGGTGGCTCGGGAGCCGAGGTTGGCGCGGACAGTTGACGCACCAGGGTTCGGAAAGACGACAGTTGGCGCCTGGGTGGGGTCGTCGGTAAACGACATCATTGCGGCGTCGGATGAGGAGGAGGGGGAGAGCAGGAAGTGACCAAGAAAAGACTGTGGAGGGTTCAGTACACGAGGAGTTCTCTCAGCCCGTTTCCGCCGGGCTCTTGAACAAAAACTAGGCGAGCCCTACTGATTGGCACGGTACGCTGCCTGTCAATCACACGTGCTGAGAACGTCCACATATGGACACATTAAATCCGATGGTCAATTGCCAGGACGCCGCAGGGACCGCCGGGTCAGCTTCTAGGGAGGGTGGCAAGGGCACATTTGAAGTGCGTTCCTCGTCCACCTGCGGCGAAAAGCAGACTTGTCCAGCTCACACCGAGGTCCCATGAGAATACCGAGGCACGGTGAGAAAGCAACCGAAGGAGTCGACCCTTTGATGACCGACGGAATTAACATTGTTGATCGAGCGCTTACCAAATGATGATTAATTAGACTGAAATGTTCAATAGTTCTGCCAAAAAAGCTAATTAAACAGACGTTCTCCTGAGGATCGGACAGGTGTGCCTAGGTCGGAAATCGAGACCACCGGTGTTTACTTGCTCGGACCACTTTTCCGCAGGCACCTCCGCCGCGTACCCCTGTTTAACCGGGCCTTGCAGCTTTGTTCAAGTGTATACAACTGCAGCACTTTGTCAGATCAAAGCCGTGGATACGGACTTAAGCGCAGCACCTAACGAGTTTTGGGGCCGTTTATAGGCACATGTTGGATCCCAAAAACACGACAGCGCTCGACTCTTCAGGGTATCGCAGTGGCGAGTCTCGACCCAGGTCCCAATACAAACTTTTTTACAGTCACATAGTCTATTGAACAAAACGTGAGTCTAGCTACGAGCGACAACATCTCAACATAGTCAAGTCCATATCGTCCCGTAACAGTCAAATCGATCTAGTCTACGGATACTCTATATCGTGTATGCGCTTCTATTTACTTAGCATGTCTAGACGAACTTCCAAGTGATCCCGCTCAGCTTCCCGTTTCCTATGCCCCAAGCAATCTTCGTTAGCTCGGCCCCAAATCTCTGTCACAGCCACTCACCAAGGGGAGCCAAATCCTCGAACGCAGCAGGCGACAAATCCAAGTCGTCGTTTCCACATGCAGTGCAACGGTCCACGATTTTGACTTTGGTCGACTTACCATTCCAGGTGACGTGCGCCGACTTTTTGCACGCCTTGCTGTGGTTAGGGTTGCTGTCTGGTGATAAAATTGTGAGTTTCAGGCCATGGTTGGTAGATACATGCGTATGTCTTGTACTCACCAATCATCATTTGTTGGTACAAGTTTGTGCCAATAGCTGCGACGTGCTGGCTACCAGTCTGTACACGTATCACATGTTAGAACTTGGGATTGGACCGAGTTCTCAGCACTTACATTGGTGTGTCCGCAAGCACCAAGCCCGGGAGCGTCTGTTCAAGCTGTTAGAAACCATCACAAAGATGAAACCTCCAGAGATACACGCACAGTGAGTCGCCTGTACGATGATGTGTGTTAGATTCTCTATATAGAAAAATAGACAAGTAAAGTTCTCACCCATCCATGGCGCGCGGCGGCTTCAACATCCGGGTCAACCCCGACGGGAGGGGTGTCGACGGGAGCAGCTGTAACTGCATTCATGAGCCCAAGGGTGGAAACAGCGATGAGAGCGAGCTTGTTGAGAGTGTACATATTGATTTGGTTAGAAGGTTTGTGTTTGCAAGTGAAGAGTAGTACGAATCGATGTCGATTCAGTGACATATAGAGCGCTTTATATATGCGTACGATGTCCGCCCTCGCCTTGGAGTAGACCGAGTACATTACGACGAACTTCGTCTATCAGCCCGCCCACACCGACGTATCATGCGCACGCCCACTAATCCGGCTGGATACTCCGCGACGGTGGAGGCGGCCGACCCGCCAAGCCTCATCCAGAATATGTACGCGATATTGCCAAGTGCTTCGTGGTACGCTGGGTTGATCGGTCGTTGAAAACAATAGCCTCGCGAACAGTTTATCTAGTTGAGACGCATACCGCGACAGCCGCTCGGTCATGTTTTGATACGCGAAAATCAGAGTAGAGGCTGTTCGTACTGTCGCGAGAACCCCGAACACACGCGCTTGCTGATAAGACGAATCAAGCAGCTAATTAGGAAAACATGACTATAAAAGGAAATAACTACAAAAGGCTATTCGGAACCAAAAATAATACAGACGGGACTATTATACAACGTTATCAAGTTGGAGTTTATTGGTTACGGTTTATTGGTTATGGTTTCAGCGCATCATTTCAATCTTTGGAGCCTACGCAGCGGTTGCAGCTAAACAATCCCTCCGGGTCAACCCTCTTTTTAATCTGTAGCAGGCGGTCATGGTGCGACCCGAACCAAGCCTGCTTCCAATTTGGCTCGTCCCTACAACGAAGTGAGAGTAAAATCGTTATTTCGGCGAGATAAGAAAAAGCTTACGGATCGGCTTCGTTGAAGTATCCAGCGTCTTTCAGCCCGCCAATCTTGCCGACAGCCCCAGTGAGGTTCGTAACAGAATGTTTGAGCGAAGCAATCGCCTCTGGTGGAGTATCGTCCGTCCATCCTGCTCCAAACGTCCAGCTGACAAGCGCGTCTTTGCGCCACTGGGGGTTGAGCCCAGTTGATTTGGTATCAAATTCGTTGACCGCTCCTCCTCCAACTATAGCACAAGGGTAATCAGCTTTCGTCAAAACGAAAGAAAAGGCGCGTGACTTGCCCATGTTTATGTTGCACCCGACCAGGCCGGGATTCCCAAGCGCATATGTCGCCAAATTGTCAGTCTCGCTCAATAGAGCTTTGCGTGACACCAGGCGACTTCCCACCCAAGTATTCACGGCAATGCTAACATCTTGGCTAGTATACGTGTTGAGCCAATCCAAGAACGTCGGATGTGTCGTTCCTTCCACCCCAAAGGTAGCCCCGGTGTTATTGGCTGCCCAGTCCCAGAGTGGTTTTAGTGTGGCGTTGGATGTGGCGATATCGGGGCTGTTGGGATGTATCACAGCTCCTCCAAAGGTGACATTCGATGTCCAAAACGCATACCCCCGAATACCTACATGATAATCGTTTGTGCTGATAGAGGTATTCAAAGCGAAAAGTGAACACACCGCTGTCCATAATCTCAGGGAGAGCACGCAAAAGGACTTTGGAAAAGTCGATCATTTGTTCAGGGGTGGTGGTATTGACACCAAAAGACAAGCCAACAACGTTGCTCGGCGGAGAATGAGTCTTGTAGGTTACATCTAGCGCGACCTGAGGTTCAAAGATGATCCGTCATGTCTTGTAAGCTTCATGTATGCGCAACAAACCCGAGTCAACTTACACCCCAGGTACCGCCTCCCCCTCCTCGCATCGCCCAAAAGAGGTCTGTGTTCTGACAATTATTGGCAATTACCACATCTCCGCTGGCTTTCACAACGGTGAACTGAAGGACGTCTAGATTGAGATCCCGTTGCTTCATTAGTAGCAATCAAACAAAATGAATAGTAGGATCTTACTATCTACTCCCATTCCGTGCAAGCCACCCAGAGGACTATGACCACCCCCTTGAAGCCAACCGCCAGCCGCTCCTACACTACGGGCTGCTCCACCAACAACCACAGCACCGTGTTGATCGGCAGCCTCGTAAACGTCTAGGCGTGGCAGATATTAGTACCCTCGCCATGTGTTAATTTTGTGCCACTCACTTAGCCACTGAGTACCAGCGCCAACAGTGATCGCAGTAGTCGAGTTAATAGAGCATCCAATTGGTACAAACGAGTCATTGAAGCTTATATCTCTAAGCTGATGTGTCCATATACCCAGTGACCCGGCGCCGGATGAACGACCAAGGCTAGAGCAGGCATCAGCCCTTCGCAGCAAATCATTAGTATCACAGAACTTACTAGTCATGTCCCGTGTTCTTAACGACCAACTTGACATTGTGCTTAGACGCAAACTTGATAGCTTTGCTAATGTCATCCGCTCCTGTTGCAGTGACAGAATACGTTGGAATAAAACCTTGTTTGCAAGTGACGTTACGTGGAGTGGTGATATCGCAACCTGGACTCTCCCAGACGAGTCCCTCCATTGCCCCGACTTGATTTGATCGCCAGAATGAGTCGGTCCAGTTAGCTTTGACTTCGTTGCAGGCTACCTCGTCATAGTTGGGGTCGTGGCATGACCACGCTGAAGGACGAGGAGCGACAAGTCTACCGCTGATCGACTCGTTGAAGCTTGACCAGATTGATGAAGATGGCCAGCATTTGTCTTGAGCTGTACACCAAGTAGTCCGACGTACGACGCGAGAAAGACAAAGGGGCACTACGGACAAGATGATGAGTGAACGATGATGTCTCATGAAGGGCTAGTGATGAAGTCGCAAACGTGCGTGAGTGTCCTTTTTATTTTGTATCCGTTTAGGGGAGGGGTCTTGTAAATTATGACGCATTAACGTGCTTCACCGACTGACACTCGGCCGAAGCCGGTGCTCCACTGGGACAGTCACTGCGTAAGATGTAGTCCCGCGCTAGAATACAGTCAGCTGCGCAAGTTGGATCCTACATTATCGATTTTATACTATCACCCACGCATAGGAGGTATATCTTGAGCGTATTGCGCCGAATAGGAGAATCGGACACGAAGCTTGACTGCTCGCATTTACGATTGAGGGGGTTTTGTTCCGAAGCATCATGAATGCCATCTCCAACAGGGTCCCGAGTCACCAAACTGGGTTGATCATTGCAAACAATTGACGTCACTTCAATCTATCCTTTCTTGCCTCGACTCCCACCTTGGCGCCATCATGCTGTTTCAATCACTCCAAAAATCTTTGTGGTCAGAATTGAAACCACTTACATTCGCTGCATTTGGTCTATTCACTCATGGCCAAATAACTCGCTCAGCATCTTCAACTACGAAATACATGCTGCGAAACGCATCTCCAGCAGCACCCAGAGAAGTACCAACGCCATTGGTTGTTTTGAGCGCCGAGCAATGGGACGAAAGCTCCAAGGAAGGGTAAGCAAATCGAGTAATGGCATCTAGCTAGGGATAAGCCTCACAACATTGTAGTATGCAGGACTTTGCCGCAATGTTTTCAGAGCGGGGATACACCACGCTCGAGATAGACCTGGCACCGCCTGAGTCTGGCACGATCTCTCAAGCTCTACTGGATCACTTTACAAAAGGTCGTAGCTAGTCACCGTTCTTTGTGTTCTGCATGAATCATACTTACTCACCTTGAACAGACCTTCGTTCACACATCCGGCTAGCAGCAATCCCATTTCCCCCTGTGATCATTGCCAGAGCAGGGACATGCCTTGTTGCTCAATCTTATATAGAATCTAATCCAGCATCCGGTCTTGTGCTCATCGAGCCGCCCGTATCCAACGCGAGCTATGTTCCGAAACTTTTGCCCACGCCAATTGACGAGTTTACCTTCGAGCCTCGCTTCGCCATCGCAGTCGTCTCATCTTCCGATCATGTCAAGCAGAGTAGGATTGTCCAAGAAGGGGAAAAGGCAGGATGGGTTGACGTATTGAAGGTAAAAAATCTTGCAGGGAGTGGTGCGATGATGGACATTGAGAAATGGATGGATTCAATTGGAATATAGAAGGAGTGTGGGCCATGTCAAAAGACAGAGGACAGACAAAATATAGCGAAGGATAATGTTAAGAGTCCAGGCTTGAATGAGCGTGTCCGAAAACTAATTGTAATTCAAAGTCAAAACACGATCACATCTATACACCAACCAACACAAACCAGATAAAACGACCGGAATATCAGAAAGCGGATAAAACACATAGGAAGGCGCTGATATACATCAGAAAGGGTGTATTAATCGATTCACTTCGAGGATTTGGACGATGATGATTTATTACTGGATGAAGTAGATGATTCCCTAACATTGAGGAGGTTAGAATGAAAACCACAAAGCCCGAGATTTATATGGACTCACGCAACACTTCTCATGATTGTTAACTTGCCCGCTGATGCAGCAGTAGCCATTTGACGCTCAATCGAATTATTAATCTTGGCACTCAACGACTATAGTAACCGCGAATGATGAACAGGCTGGAGACGGATGCCGACCAAATACTCACCTTTTGCAGTGTCACATGTTTGACAGCAGCAGCTTTCTTCGGCGCAATCTACCAGCCACAAACGTTAGAAGAAAACAAAACACCAGGCCATGAAACTACTCACGACTCTCTTTCCCTTCTTTGGATCTTTGTTTGAAGTCCGAGCAGGCCCCTTGGACTGCATACCCTTTGTCTTGCCTTGCACCATGTTTTCGACGCGCAAATAAGACGAGGGAAGAGGCAGCGCGCTAAGCGGTGAAAAAATAGAGAGTTCGATTGCGTAAGCATTTCATCCACTTTGGGACATATGAGCCTGGCAACGCTCACCTAGGGCGCACGAAGAAGGCCGAGAGATACACGATGGGCGAACGGCGGGGTGACGGTGGGAGGAGCCTTAGCCGCGCTCTAGGCTAATGCCCACCCAAGTTGACGCGCAAAGCAGATTGACAGCTTGTGTTGTTGTTTTCTATGGTAAGCCCTGAATATCCAATTGGCGTATCTTGTTTGGTTCCACCACTAATCTCTGTTCGATCTAGTGTAAGGTGCGAAAAATCGTGCCACCAAGTATCGCATCAGAACCTAGCTAATCGCGTTGACAAAAACTTGATATATTTGTACTTTTTGCCGCTTAAATTTGACTGTAGACTAGTAGTTAATCTAACCAAAACGTCTAACATTATTATCTGCGGACGATCCTAGTGGAACCTGCTTAATATCACTCTCATCGCCATAGAATGTTCTACCGAAGCTGGTTGCTGACGGATGTGCTCATGTGCGAGCTCGCAACTCATATGTTTGGGCAGAGATAAATTACGACCAATAGCACATGAAGGCAAACTTGGATAAGGGCGTGTTTTTGAGTCAAAACAAACAAGTACGAAACAGTTCTCACTCGGCATTCATAGGAAGATTACATATTTCTATTCTGAGAGTCAGTAGGGAGCAATACGTAGCCAGGACACATGTCATTTCAGAGAGCAGAGGCACTGCGTTGTCTATTCGATCTTCCCCTCTCCAGGATCGCTTGTCATTTCAGGCAGCCAATCCACTCCAGCGAATAGACACATTACGACCTTGCGGGATATATAACATCCAAAAAAGGCTCTATTCACCCACAGGCCCGCCCGAAAGATCACCAAGTCATCGTGGGCCGCTTCAGCGCAGCCCTCCCGGACGCGTGACCTAGCAACTGGCTTTGGCGGTTCTACTCAAAACACCCGGCCGCATATACTAGGCTTGATTACTCGACCTACCTGGTGCACAGAAGGCCCTCCAGCGCCGGCAGAGGTCAACTCTGGTACATTCTAGACGGTCAAGGAATGACGCGACGTTTCTCTAAGCCGAATCGTCAATCCAAGGTAATTGTACAGGCGGTGGGTGAAGGGGAGTGACAATTGAGAGGAAGAAGTTGGGACGAATCTCTTCCTCTCGACTATTTTATACCTCTGAGCATCGGTTTGTGCACCCTCACTTCCTGCTGCGCGACCTTACCTATGCTATTGGGGCCGGTTTAGTATACATATGGAGAGCTTTTATCCTATATGCGGTCAGCGTTGGTTCAGTGACTTTGTAATGAAGTAGAAATGACGACAGAGCACGAAAGGGCATATAATGTCACTAGAAATAGCCGAAACGTTGGGCAAATTTTCATGGGTGCGTCGGGACTTATGCATGGTTTTGTTTTTACAGTTCTATACTTGTAAATGTGTGAAGTGAATGCGAAGACGGCGCATACAGTCACTCTTTCGATGCTAGAAAGAAACTTTTTCTTATTTCAACATTCAAATGGATTTTGAGTAAAGATGAATTAGAGGCATAATACAGACACAAGCACAAGGGTCAAGTCGAAAGCTTCGAAACAGTCTGGCTCCGTGGTGTTCTGGATCAAGTCTGCTGACAATAAACGGTTCTAAAAGTGCGGGAGTTAGC
>JAYRCO010000299.1:0-32087 GCA_037042815.1 Ceratobasidium papillatum | reverse complement strand
GCACTGATTATGTTTTCGCATATAGCGCTCGAATTAACTCGTCTAACATTTAGGGAAAATAAATTATGATATTACCCGGCTTCCTCCTAGCCCAGAGAATAGGGCCCGGTATGAGAAGGTGGCGGCCAGGCAGCAGGCAATCAGGGTTTCTTGCCTCCCCGAAGGAACCACGATCGAAGAGCTCTCGAAACGGATGCAGGGCGGCGTATTGGAGGGATACGCCTTACGCCCTTCGAGTGAGGTGGGCGTTCCGGCAGAAACCGAGGGAGATGGGGTGTCTTCGAGTACTCTTGATGCTTGGAACAAGCGATTCCGAACAGAGGCAACGCCTTTTGTGCGTAGCCTTCGTGAGCTGTCGAGAAAGGGGTTAGAGGATCTGAATAAGTGGGCTAAAGATGACTCGCCCAAGGTTGTCTACAAGCCTTGAGCTTGTAATTTTCCTTCCTTTGAGAAATTTCTATCGTTCATGATCCGCTCGTTCCACAAAGCTGCCTTGCCTATTGTTATATTTGAGCACTTCTTATAAGCACCCACTGTATATGCTACATGTAGATGACATACGTTGAAATATGATTTAGCTCATAGATCCAGGCTGTCCTAATAGGGAATGGCAGCAAACCTGGCTCATATCTGAGGACTAACGATAAGTTAGTACGAATCATAGTCCGATAAAATGTTATCTATGAATCGCCATCCCTTGAAAGCGATTATACGAATTTATGTAACTTGGTATAATACACATCAATATAGTCAAAAAGGATATTCAAGTCGCTTGGTATACGTTTCACAGTTTTACTTCATCCTCCGCCTCCCTCATCTTGCCCAACAAGGTCTTCAGCCATCTATCCACCAGCTGCGAGTCACTTGCCACGCTCATGATGCACTTCTCGCACCCGCATGTAGTAAACTTGGCGACGTTAAGAACGAAATCGAACTCAAACAGACCCATAGCTGCTGCTTGAGATAGGCTCGAGCGTTGCAGGACCATCGTACAGCGTTCTGTATAGGAGACTTGCCACGCAGGGCGACCGTAGTAGTGCCGGGTTGAACAACCTGTATCACATAACCGTCAATATTTTATAAACGGGTTATGCGTCACAAATATACCTTCGCAGCCAATTGGTTTGTGTGCAGCTAAAAGCACGTTGAGTATTACATCAACGCGCCTCCTCTGAAACCTGAACAGTGCGAACGCATCGTGCGTGCTCAGCCCAACTTCCCGATCTCCTTCCAAGTCTTTCTCTGCAAAATCAAATGAAAATGTACGTTTGGCCGCCTCCTGTGCTTCTTCTCGGAACCCCATTCGGCAAGCGACAGCGTACGCGCGAATCGGCGATGAACCAAGCACTGTCGGGCTAACGAGTTTCGAGCGCAAGTCATCGGTCACAAAGCCAACGTCATATTTGTCAGCGGCTTGTAGGACAGCCTGGATGTCGTTGAGAGAGACGAGAGCAGGATGGGCCATGGGGTAGATATATTGCAGGAGTAGATCAAGTGTGCGAGATGATTCTGAAACTGTCATGACGCGCTCGTCGTGATTCGGCCCAGTAGGCATGTCAAGCAGGTCTCGAAAAACGCCTGAGGTCTCGATGAGAAAACGGCTAAACACGCGAAAATGTTGGCCGTCGGACGTGATGAGGACGAGATCGGCCTCGGGTGAGGTGAACTGAGGACTGGAGATAGCAGTATGGTCAGATTGTCCGCCCATGATAGTCGCGTGCGTAATTGACGGCGAGGTTTCCGCTTGTGAGATGCCTGCAGCTGTCGCAGAAACCAAGAGCTAGAGAGTGGTTGTCAAGATAGAGAACGAGCAAGATACGTCAATGTGACGGCGCGGTTTTGAAGGGCTCGGCTGTAGGGGTCCTCGGTCCGCATTCACCGGGGACTGTTCTGCTGATGCTATGACGGGAACCGAGGGTCGAAGCGAGCGGGGGGATCGCTTGGTGGGCCATGAACGGAGCTGGCACCGCTAGATGAGCAGATACCAGGCGGATAGCCAGCGTTTCATTGGACGATACGGCCATGCCCTCAATTATGTTATAGGTACGGGCGCGTGCACCCCTAAATGATGGTTCGTTTAGACGTATCTACAACGTGCCCGGGTTCAGTTTCGATGTCATGATTCGTCATTGAGATAGAGAACATACCCCGCAGCACGCGACGCTGACTTGTTCGTGTGCACATTCGTTGAAAGTTATAGAATACCTAGCACATGGAAGTTCAATATAACGATGCATGCAGAGCGTTTATTCGACAGAGACAGAGTCATTGCCGGCTGAGGGGGCAGTCATAGGTACGGCATCAATTCAATTCCGCTAGACAACAGAATGGATTGCTTCCATAAGCTGAATGGGTGACCTGAAAAACAGTAGATTTTACCAGCCGAGATGGAGAGCTTGTTGAACAACCAAGGTTATTTAGCTGGTCAATATCAACGCAAGCGAGAACTTCGCATGGCAGTGGTTGTGGGAGAACCGATCGTGGGCGCTTAGATCAGGCTCATTTGAAATTGAAACTCTCAAAGTTTTAGACTTCTACCACAACACCTTATTTGTGTCTCGAGATGCACGCTTCAGGTATGGTCTCTAAATACCGCAAGGGGACAGTTCTGACTCTAACACAGTGCAAGACGCAATAAATGTCGCCCGTGACCCCTTTGGGTTCGACATTAATGGCCAATCTCACACTCTGCTCCTCAAAATTGGCCAACATATACAAAATGTGCAAGATAGACTAGACATCGAAGGCCTACTAGCCCAACCACCAAGCTCAAGTATTTCGCAAGCATTGGATGCGATATCTAACCTCATGGCGACCCCGGCTTTTACGCTGCTGATTGCTGATCACTTTCGCCCTTTTGTAGTCGACTTATGTGCTCGCTGGGTTGATAATGATCGACTCGACGACGTAGATCGCCTTGCGGGCTTATGTTTGCTCGTCGAGCCATACGAAGAAATATTCCCGTGAGTGGTTGTACTTGAACTGGAATTTCTCAACGCATTTATTCTGATTCACTCTTGTCAATATGTTCAGAATCTTAAATGAGTATCTAAACAGCAAATCGCTTAAAAGTGGCCCCCTGGCGTTCATCGCTCAGGACGACATAACCCTGGCTGATGTCCCGGCTACACATCTTCAGCGCATTTTACTTGCCTATTATCGCCTACTTGCCGCAGATCCCGAGGCACCGGCTCGTCTGGGTTGGTCCTCCTCTTTATTACAGTCCGTTTACCGCCCTGCATTCGGGAATGTTTCGGGCCCTCACCCAGATCACACTGTCCGATGGCTCGCGCTGCGCTGTTTTGGATTTCAGACACGTCTCCCAGAATCTAGCAGGGAAAAGCTTGAAATTGAGTTTGTCGGGGCATATGCAGTCGATCCACTGCCCCTATGTATTGGCCAGGAACTGCAATCTGACTCGGCTACTGGATCTACGCTAATCAAGGATACCGTTATTGATGCTTGGTTCTTCCCTATTGTCGAGCTTAGGAGGATTCAAACCAAGCGAGACGAACTTATCACTCAACCCACCCAAGCATTTATTCAACACTCCCTCCCAGCAGCCAGGGTCACCGAAGCCGACCTACACCCACGAATCGTCAATGTCTCTGGTATTCTACTATACTCTAGCCTGCCTGCTCCTGATCGCCGCGGCCTGGCCGAGTATGTCCCTACGACTACTACGGCAAACGCCCTCCGTGCACTCGCCTTACATGTTAGCCAACGTATTCCAACTCTCCTGACCGCAACCCCCGCATCAGGCAAGATGACGCTTATTCGCGAGCTGGCGAGTCGCGTACACCCTGAAGGCGAGCGCGGTCTCGTGACTCTGCAGCTAGCCGACACTGCACTTGATGCCAAGTCTTTAATTGGCTCATATGTCTCCGCAACTTCGTCCGAAAAGTCGGCTGGCGGTTTTATCTGGCAAGATGGCGCAATACCTCGTGCCCTACGCGCTGGAAAATGGCTCATTCTGGCCGATGTTGATCGTGCGAGCACCGAAGTTCTGGCGACGCTTTTGCCTCTCGTCGAGAGCATGCGACCAGGAAAGCATATTGGAGAATTGGCGTCGCTGGATCTCGGTGGCGGACGTGGGCGGGTTCAAGGACACCCCAATTTTATGATCATCGGGATGCGCTCTGTGACAAAAACACAGAAGGACAAGTCGAGCGTATACGCACTACCAACCTTCTTCAGTCACAAGCATTGGTTTGAAGTTCAACTGATGCCTCCAACCATCGACGAACTCGTCATGATTGTGGAAAGGCGGTTCCCTGGGCTCAGTTCGGTCGTATCTCGCGCAGTAGTGGAGTTTTGGCAGGAAATGGGCGTCGCAGCTAGGAAGTTGCCCAAGCCGCGCGATGTTGGGATGCGCGATTTGGAAAAATTCTGCGTGCGATTGGAGAAGTCTTTGCCCTTGTCGGCCCAAGGTGTTTCGTTTTCACAGATATTCCCCAACCACATCATTCGAGAGGAAATCTTGTTAGAGGCTCGAGACGTTTTCTTTGCTGCCTACGAGACGAGCTCTCTGCATTTCACATCACTCTCTACTCGATCTGCGCAGATGCTCGAACTGGACTCGGACCGCGCGGAGTCCACTCTCGCGAAGCGCACCCCCGAGTATGTCGTTCGAAAATCAGGCGAGGTTATAGTCGGTCGCTCTCAATTGTTACTAAAGCCCACATCCGCTTCGTCTGGAGCTCCAGCTTCTAAGCCATTCGCAATCCACCGCCCTGCGTTGACGTTGCTCGAAAGCATTTCGGTCTCGGTATTTGCCCGTGAATCCATTCTGCTCGTAGGAGAGACCGGTACCGGAAAGACTACCTCGGTTCAACATGCTGCCGAGCTAACGCGAACCCCGCTTGTTGTCCTTAATTTATCCAACCAGAGCGAGGCATCGGACCTGCTTGGCGGATTCCGACCTGTTGACGCACGTGTACCGGCTGGTCGATTGCAGGAGACGTTTATGGAGTTATTTGGAACTGCGTTTAGCAGAAGGAAGAACAAGTCATTTGAAGACGCTGTGAGGGCCGCGTACGTGGGTGGAAAGTGGGCGAGAGTAGTAAAGCTTTGGAGGGAGGCTGGCAAGCTGGCGGGTGTTGATGGGCCACGTGGATCGACGGACGAGTGAGTTGTTGGGAACTTACGGAGAGCAAAACTAAACACAGTTCTAACAGGGCGGATGAGGGAGAACGGGACCAAGCCGAAGGGCCCAGGAAAAGGAGGAAAGTTAAGCCAGAATGGGACGCATTTATGCGTGGGGTTGACGAATTTGATGCGGCTCATGTGAGGGGGCAATCCAAGTTTGTCTTTTCGTTTGTGGAAGGCCCCCTTGTGAATGCTTTGCGTGACGGGCATTGGTGCGAGCTCTTCCGTTACTCTCTGAGCGTTGACTAATAGCCAACAACTTTAGGGTACTACTAGACGAGATTAATTTAGCAAGCGCGGAGACGCTCGAATGCATCGCGAGCATACTACAAGGCCCTCATGGATCGGTCACTCTCACAGAGGCTGGGCACCTCGAACCTGTCCCGCGCCACCCTGACTTTCGCCTGTTTGCATGCATGAATCCAGCAACGGACGCCGGAAAGAAGGATCTACCACCCAACATCCGCTCTCGTTTCACTGAGCTCTACGTACCCCCTCCCGATGCCGACGAAGACGCACTTCGAAGCATGGTCGCCCAGTATATTGGGAATTGCGCCCTAGCCGACAAAGCTGCTATCACCAACATTGCGGACTTTTACATCGCAGCCAAGCGTCTCACTTCGGCTCGTCAGCTCGCTGATGGTCAAAACCACGTACCGCACTTTAGTATGCGTACTCTTGCTCGCGCCCTAACATTTGCATCCGACTTGACACCAACCTTAGGCCTACGGAGAGCGCTTTGGGAGGGTATTACGATGGCATTCATGATGACACTTGACGTGAAAAGTGCTGAGATTCTCCGTTCGACCGCTGAGAAGCATATCCTTAGCGGAATCAAGAACGTACCTGCCTTGCTCAATCAACCAGCGCCCCCACCTGAAAAGGATACCACGAAGTATGTTCAAATTGGGTCATTTTGGCTTTTGCGTGGTCCGGAGCCCGTACAGTTGATGGAAGAATACATCTTGACGCCCTCCGTCGAGACGAAACTGGTTGATCTTGCGCGTATCGTGACGACACGTCGATTCCCTGTACTCATCGAAGGTCCTACCTCAAGCGGAAAGACGAGCTCTGTGGAGTACCTAGCTAAGCGAACTGGGCATCGGTTCGTGCGTATCAATAACCACGAGCATACCGATCTTCAAGAGTACCTTGGGTCATACCTCACCGATTCTGCAACGGGCAAGCTCAAGTTTCAAGATGGAATTCTTGTGCGAGCGCTGCGAGCGGGTGACTGGATCGTCCTTGATGAGTTGAACCTGGCTCCAACCGATGTGCTGGAAGCTCTCAATCGCCTACTAGATGACAACCGGGAGCTGGTCGTACCAGAGACCAACGAGGTGATCCGACCACATCCTAATTTTATGCTCTTCGCAACGCAAAACCCTCCTGGTTTGTACGCAGGCCGCAAAGTACTTTCGCGTGCATTCCGAAACAGGTTCCTTGAGGTTCATTTCGACGACGTGCCCCAGGATGAACTCGAGACGATCCTATGCCGGCGATGTGGGATTGCTCAATCTCACGGGCGGAAGATCGTTGCTGTGTTCCAAGAGCTCCAGAAGCGACGCCAGGTTGGACGGGTCTTCGAGACTAAGAATAGCTTTGCCACCCTGCGTGATCTCTTTCGGTGGGCAAATCGGCATTCCGCAGGCTATACTGAAGGCACCATGGGCGGAAATCATCAGCATATCGCTGAACAGGGCTTCATGTTGCTTGCCGAGCGCGCTCGTCGGGACGATGATCGTGCAGTAGTCAAGTCCGTAATCGAGGATATTATGAAGGTCAAAATCGACGAGCGGATGTTGTATGATCTGTCTCAGCAGCGGATTGGAGTGCTTATCCCAGCTGAATCGAACATCGTATGGACTAATGCTATGCGACGACTCTTTACGCTTGTAGCCACAGCTCTTCGATACAACGAACCGGTGCTGTTGGTTGGAGAGACAGGATCTGGGAAGACATCAGTGTGCGAGCTGTTCGCTCTTGCTGCAGGAAAGCCTCTCTACAGTCTTAGCTGCCACCAAAACACCGAGACTGCTGACTTACTTGGAAGCCAGCGGCCACTGAGAAACCGGTCGGCACTCCAAGATGGTGCAATTGCCGAGGCAACAAAACTTCTTCAAGAAACAAGCTACCTTCCTTCCGATACGACTTCTGGCGACTTGGACCATACCATTCAACTCGTAGAATTTGCGTTAAAAAGCTGCTCTCTGGAGCAAGCATCCTCCCTCCAACAAGTCCTTATGTCTCTACGTCGCGCGATAGCTCTCTTCGAGTGGCACGATGGCCCGCTCATCCAGGCCATGCAAAACGATGGTCTGTTTCTACTGGATGAGATATCTCTAGCCGATGACTCCGTGCTCGAACGTTTGAATAGTGTTCTCGAGCCATCTCGCACGGTCGTTCTAGCCGAAAAGGGGGGCAACGATATTTCATGCCTGACTGTTGTAGCGACCCAAAATTTTCAGCTCGTGGCAACTATGAATCCGGGGGGTGATTACGGGAAGAAGGAACTTTCACCAGCACTGAGGAATCGATTTACGGAAATATGGGTGCCCCATGTCTCGGATCGTGGAGACCTTCAACAAATAATCGATAATAGCTGGTCCGACGAGCGCCTTCGAGGTTATACGTCCAAGCTACTTGATTTTGCAGAATCTGCTGGTCATATCTTAAAAGACACGAATGCTCTGGGCCTTCGAGATCTGCTTGTGAGCCACGACTCTGAGTCGACTTGTTAGTTGGAACTAACATTTGATTACAGGCTTGGATCCAGTTTTCCAATTTCTGCGCATCCACGACTTCTGTCACGCTCAATCTTACCTTTGTGAGTAGTGGCTTTACGCACTCGTGTACCATTCAATTGACGCGTCTGGCTGTAGCACTATGCCGCACGGTTGACGATTTTGGATGGTCTTGCATCTTTTGGATCAATTGCTGCCCTTCCCCAATACGAAATCCGGAAATCTAGCCAAGCATTAGAACAGAGGCTCCACGAACTAGTCGAGCTATCGCCAACGGATCTGATGTCATTCAACGCGCTGAAAGCCGCAGTATCTGATTCTAGGTTATTGATAGGAACGTTCTCTATTGAACTAGGCAAGCTTGCGCCCATCGCTAGCAGTTTCAGCTTACGGGCGCCAACCACTCTTATGAACGCTGCACGGGTCGTTCGAGCTCTCCAGATACGCAAGCCACTCTTACTCGAAGGGAGTCCTGGTGTCGGCAAAACCAGCCTGATTGTTGCTTTAGCTGCTATGTCTGGACATCCCTTGTGTCGAATCAATCTCTCCGACCAAACGGATTTAATTGACTTATTTGGGTCTGATATGCCAGTAGAGGGCGGAAGCCCCGGCGAGTTTGCGTGGAGAGATGCTGCATTTCTTCGCGCAATGCAAAACGGAGACTGGGTTCTTTTGGACGAAATGAATCTTGCACCGCAGGCAGTCCTGGAGGGGCTCAATGCTGTTCTAGATCACCGTGGCACTGTCTTTATTCCGGAGCTCGGTCGCAATTTTACTAAGCATCCTGACTTTCGTGTGTTTGCTGCCCAGAATCCACTTGGTCAAGGCGGAGGACGCAAAGGACTACCAAAATCGTTCGTCAACCGGTTTACTAAGGTTTACGTCGACTCTCTATCTCGACAAGACCTTCAAGTAATCTGTCAAATGGCTGAACCTGAAATTCCTGAAAAGGCCCTTCAGGAGATGCTTGCCTACAACGAACGGCTTTGTGAAGAAGTTGTCGAACGTGGTCGATTCGGTCGCGAGGGAAGCCCATGGGAGTTCAACCTTCGAGACATACTCCGCTGGATCTCTTTATGCAAATCGAATGGATTGCCCTGTTCCCAATCTCCAGCGGAGTACGTGGGCGACATTTACCTCTCCCGATTCCGCTCGAGTGACGACCGGCTTTCTGCGCGCGCGTTATATGATCTAACAAACACACCCTACGGAGGCCTCACCAAACCAATTACGATCGGGTTAAACGAAGTACAGTTTGGGCATACACTCAGCAACAAAGGGTTCAGTCGTGCGTCGGTTCCTTCTCTAGCGCTACTCGGCGGGCAATCCGCCAATCTAGAGGTTGCTGCAAAATGTGTCAGCTCTGGATGGCTTCTGATTCTCAACGGCCCAACTTTCTCTGGAAAGACCTCATTGATTCGGACACTTGCGACTCTACAAGGTGCTGATCTACGAGAGTTTTGTTTGAATCCGGGAGTAGACACTAGCGACTTACTAGGCGGTTTTGAGCACTCCGACTGGCAGCTCAAACTTAGACAACTCGTTTCTCGAATTCATGCATTTTTCGATTCCACATTTTCGGCCCCTCCTGTTTTGGAAATCGTTCTTGGCCGGCTAACAAAATCCTTGGATCACCCATCGTCGTGTGGAGCTGATTCTATTCGTGAGTATATGCGAGAAGTCTGCGCACACTTGGAAAGCACCTCCGGTGATGGCTCGATGGATATTGTCGTTGCTATCAAGAAGCTTCTCGGCGAGGACTCTTCAGCCGGCCGCTTTGAGTGGGTGGACGGGCCTTTGGTTCAAGCAATGAAGGATGGCGCCTGGCTAGTACTCGATCACTGCAATTTATGTAGTCCAGCTGTACTTGATCGCTTGAATTCGTTGTGCGAGGCCGGAGGCGTACTTGTTCTGAGCGAGCGTGGCAACATCACTGGAGAGATTCCTATCGTAGTTCCTCATCCTGATTTCCGCCTTTTCATGTTACTCGATCCACGGTATGGAGAACTTTCCCGTGCGATGCGGAACAGAGGACTTGAGCTTAGTATTTCTCCTGTGGAACACCCGTTCGACTTATCCCGAATTCGACTTTGTGCAAGAATCTCTGGAATCCATAGCGCACAACAAAAATCTTTGATTGAGGATGTTTCTATCGCTCAATTATCACGGCGAGGATTGTTCGTGCCTAGTTTATCCATGCATTATTCAACTCCAATTACTACTGTTGGCGACCTAACCTTAGCAACAAGCGACCACAAAGCCTTCGGGTCGGCACAAGTCTTGAGCTTGCTCTCACAAGACATCTCAGCATCACGTCATTGGACCAGCATACTTCTTTTCCTAGTCACCAGCATACCTCGAGAATCTCTGCATAGCCTACCAAAGCAGCTTGAGGCACTCGGTCATAATTTTCCACACCGTTTATGGTCCGTGGTTCTGGACCACCACCTGCTCAAATTCTGTGATGGCTTGCGCTCGCGTATAGGGCATCAGCGGGGAGTCCCATCTCGATTTCTCGCTTCCCAGGTTAGTACTGACACATGCTTTTTGATTGACCAAAGCAGCTTCGTTAGCTCCCAGTCTCGATTTGTACTGAGACAGTTTAATATATTTGTTAGCCCGTCCTGCTTCACATGAACCCAAACATCATGCCTGCTGCATTTGTGCCCGAATTACTCCTTGAATCTTTGGTATCTGAATCGGCCTGGGAGGCCATCGTCCGAGTCCACTCCTACCCTGTCCTGAAGCCACTAACGCATCCGCCTGCGGCTAGCCAACTATCCATCTTAGAGAAGTCCAAACTGATATGGGGCGGACTTGGGGCAGGAATAATAGCGCCTCGCTGTGTACGATCAATTGCTCCTTTGATATCTACTTTACGGACCACATGTATTGTTGCATTGGGATCCTCCCAGATTTTTAGCAAACAAGTAAGCAAGCCATTTAATATACAACCAGTTTCATTTGCTTACATTCGGCTGGTTTTCAGCACAATATCGACGCTGTGCAAGGCCTCCTCGATTGCGCAGATATCTTGCATGCTGTTTCTGAAGCACATTTTGTCGACTACGCGGCAATTCGAGCACTCGTGCGATTTATTTGCGATGCATTCGATACTCCTGAATTCCCGAAAGACCAGTTCCAAGAGGTCCAGATTGTTGCTAATGATTTACTCCAAGACACCGCGATCAGCTCAGGGGAAGCTATGCTTCAAGTGTGGGCGACAATGCAGCTTCCTAGACCTACGCCAGACGGTCAAGTTATTATTGCTCAGCTCCTCGCCAGCTTGACACAACAATCTGAATATTACCAAGGTCTATATTTAATCTAATTACGCTTCTTATATGGTCGCTCATTCATGATATGAGAGTAGATGTATGCAGAAAAGCTCTTGATATTGCAGCGATGCTCTATGTAGGACATTCTCCTGAATTAGTTGAATCCGCGTCTAAACTTGCTGCGGTACGACGATTTTTTTCTATTGTTATCCTCGCAGACTTAACTATTCCTTAGCTCAAGAGCCGGTTCGTTGCAAAGCAAGATATATATCCCTCGAACTCTGATCATGAGGAGCTCTATGTTTCGTCTTTGGACACAATCGCCGGGGTACTTACGGGAGCTTTGTCTAACCAGGTAAATAATTGGCACACTGACTTATATTATGCATTTCCTAACAACCTCGAAGTCTAGCGAGAGTTTCTTCTCTGCCATTTCTCGTACTCCTAGGAACGATTTGGCGTTCTTTGTGCATTTACGAATACTCATGTGGGAGAGAAACTTATTTGCAGAAAGCAGCACAGTGCCTCCATCAAGACTCCCATCGAAACTATCTACCCACGGATACTCGCCGCAGGCTTCGTTTGGAACCCATCTTGGGTGGATGCGTGCCTATTGGTCGACACATGGCGACAACGTAAGTGCACAATGACGTTGGTTTTTTTCCTCTCATAATCATTCGACGTTGCACAGCAAGCACATCTGGGGCCCGAATTGCTCATGAGGTCCGTTGAGCATGCTATCTGTCACAGAAGATGGTAAGGCAAGGTAACCATTGTGTTCAAACCAATCTGACACCAGTACTTTTAGCGCCGCCGCATCTATCAGTCTCGGCCAAAACCAGCAATATACAACCGCACTTCAGACACAGAGCGCCCAGCTTCGACTTCAAGCCTACTCATCAAATAAAGACAGGCTAGTCTCACTTGTTATTTTGTGGATTCACTCGGTCTTGCTGGTAAGCGCTTTTGATAGACAACAAATGGTTACGTGCTTAGTGCTTCCTAGATTTTTGCGGCATTTGCGTCTGAAACAACTGAGGAGGAACAAGCACATATTATTGATCTTCAGGGTCGGCTGTCTCACGCCTCCAATCGACAGCATGCCTGCCAAGTCGCAATAGACTTGGTCAATTTCTTGCGCAGCTGTAGCGTCCCACTGCTCGTGCGTGCGGCTGATAAGCACATATCCGGACTTCGAAACAGTATTATTACTCCTCAAGCAACCGACCATGAACTGGCGGCGTTCCTCGGACAAGCTTGGATCGGCACTGCCTACATGTTACTAGAGCTATACTTCCCCGAGATCCCTATGGACCCGCTAGGCGGTCGCAATTGTCAGAACCTTATCTGGAACTCGCGTCTTGAGTGGCTCGATACACATATCCGTACACTTACATCGGGCCAAGGCCTCATCCAAAACGTGAACTATGAGTCGACTCTCGACCGACTACGTGCCCGAATGTCTCTTGCTCAAGCTCGGTGCGAAGAACTGAAGCCATCCATGACCCGGGGGCCAGAACATCTTCAGCACTTGACAGAAATGTTCGCCGAAGTCCAATCGTTCTTAACCCAAGTAGTTGGCTATACACGAATTTCCCAGTTGGCGCACTCGCTCGAAAACAACGCACAAGCCCGAGATTTTTCGCAAGAGGCAATGATACAAGGAACAATTTCGACCTTCCTGCGCCGCTTAGGGGCGAGCTTCCCTGATCTTATTGATATCGTTCTTCCTGTGGAATATGCTCTACGGCAACTCAAAGTTGGGCTCCGAATGCATGCTTCCGCTGCCCAATACCGGTCAGGTAGTCAGATCACTATCTCCAACGTTACTCGTCTGCTGTTCAAGAGACCTACTATACTGGGCTGCCATGAGTTGTTGAGCTCTGACTTGGCACCCTTGGTTGCGACTGTGCCTTTGTCCGCGTCAGGGGCCGAGTGGATACTTGTAAAAACCAAAGCACTGTTGCTCTCATACGATATAGACCGCGCTCCCCAATCATCACTGCGCCTGCTGACTAATCTGTACGACCAGCTCCTGCACTTGTGGCTCTCCCAAAAGGCGCGCGACGTCCGAGCCGAGGACGAGAACCAAAGCTTATACAAGCAGCGAAAAACCGAGAGCGCTGGGCTCAGCCAAGAGGAAGAGCTAGAGAGAGAGTTCGAAGAGCTTTTCCCTTCATTTGAAGACATTATGGACGCTCCTGAAGCTAGCGGCCTGCCCCATACATCTACAACTCGTAGCATCGGGCTAGTGAGCTCAGCAGATATTCGATCGATCTGTCAAATCCATATGACTTGGGCCGGTCTCTCTTCTGGTTCTCGAAATGCTTTCGAAAAACTATGGCCAAGTTACGAACAAACCGGCATAGAAATCACATCGCGAATCGTTCAGAACTACGACGCTTCACTTGATGCGTCCGTTGATACAGACGGGTTCTGCCAGCGAGCTCGAATCACCCAGAATTCTTTCAAATCCCTTATTGCCCAAGCGGATTCTGGTTTCGATTTTTACCACGATGCCAACCTCCCAGAAGTCACCAAGGCCGCTCGTCTGCTCGATGACTTCCGTGCTCGCCTCGATGCACTCATCGCCGAATGGCCGGATCAAATGGTTTTGCGTCATATTCACGAACGCTCTCAAACAATCTCGCAACTCAGACTGGATACTCCACTTGCAAAAGTTCTTTCTGCACTCGAACAACTTCTCTTGCATACAGACGACTGGGAAACATACGCAAACAAGGACAACACTTTGAAAGTACAACAACAGCAACTTGCAGATCTTATCGTAGACTGGAGAAGGCTTGAGCTTAAATGTTGGTCCACCCTCTTGGACAGAGAAATGGTGTCATGTACAGACGCCGTTTCGATGTGGTGGCCACAGTTGTACGAATCTATTGTAAGCGTGGTAGCTTCCATGGATTGTGACCCGTCAAAAATCACTAGCCACCTTGGTCAACTCGTCCCTCTTCTGGACTCGTACCTCGAACAATCTCCTCTGGGCCAATTTGAATCCCGCTTATCTCTCTTGCAGTCCTTTGCCAAGTTAGCACGATGTCTGTCACTCAATTCCGTATCGCCACACAACTTTCTCACCGTTTCGAATGTGTTGGATACTCTGTGTCTGCAATATCTTCGTATGCTTCCTTCTGTTCAAGGTTCGTTGGCCGGTCAACGAAGCAACGTCGACAAAGAAATCAGCGAATTCATCAAACTTGCCAGTTGGAAGGATACGAACGTCCATGCATTGAAGCAAAGCGCTCAAAAAACACATCGTGTTCTCCACAAATGCATTCGAAAGTTCCGTTCGATTATCCGACAACCCCTATCCAATGTTCTCGCTTCCCTACATTCGAGCAATGACTCTTCACATGGCGAAACACCAAATACGAACACGAATCCACCGGTTGAACTCGCTATCATACCTGTCACTCGTCTTGAAGCTGCTCCTTCGAGCCCCTTGCAAGGCATTAACATTGTACTCGCTTTTCGAAACTACCAGCTACATGCTACTCGCTCCGGGCGACGTCTTATTCAAAATGTCGGGGCGGAGGTCGTGGAGATCGTCGCTGCTCGCATCGCAGCTGGGATGAAGGAGCTGGCGGAAGCTACGATTCCGGAATCTGAAGCACGCGAGCAGCAAGTCAAAACACTGACCTCACAGAAGCGCCGAGCTTGGAGCGATCTCTTGAAGGAGCTGAAACGCCTTGGGTTAGCGACTGCTCTTGCCACCGAGACTCTGACGCAACAAGCAGACCGCGCGACTTTACTTGCGCTTCATCTTGATGCAGGCGGTGAAATTTCACTTGGCAACTCTGTTCTTTCCGCGAACAAGCAGTTCGTCAAGCTCCTCGAAGTAATGCCAGATATGCGAGAGTCATTCCGTCAGCACCATTCCGACATATCAACCCGCGACTTTCAAAGAGCATCCAATTTGGTCGAATCATCGTTCTCGCTCGTCATTGAAACCAGGAAGAAGTGAGTAGTTTAGACAAGTACTAAGGGTAAATCTGACTATCAATGAAGCCTAACGCTTTCGCTATCTGCATACAAACAAGTTCGAATCCGATTGAGTCGCATGGCAGATATTCAAGCCCAGCTAGCTGGAGGAGGTTCTATACATGCCACCAGACAGACGTTCTATCACTCGTTCGAATGCATGCGGGCAATTATCGGACAACTACGGTTTACTTTGGTTCAACTCCTGGATGATATTGCGAGTTTGGAATCGGTAACGCCAGATACGAGCATACCTTCTGCATCCAAAGACTTGATCCAAACTCAAGTGTCCAAAGGTACGGAGATATTAGATGGCATGGTTGCTCTCGAGGCGCGTGTTCTAGCGTTTGATAGGCCGATTTGGACGAATGGTATTTCCTAACTATTCCGGTATGCTAGCATCAACCACTAACCGGTATGTTTAGCTGAAGCAGAGATGTATACTGAGGCCAATCGTTACGTATTGGAGGCCAAGGCCGCATTCGACATACTAGTTTCCGACCCCGCCAACCCTCCACGGTTATTTGGGCCAATTTGCGCCTGGGTGAAGTCCATTGATGTATCCGAAGAGCAAACTTTGGTCACCGAAAAGACAGCCGGCGTTTCTTTGCTTGCGGATCAGCTCATCACAAAACTCCTAGTTGACATGCAGGTTGTCGTCGATAGCGCAAACAGCTTAGCCCTACACACGTCGGATGACGAGCTTCCGGACAAGAGCATTCGAGCTGGTGCCCATCACGCCCAAAAGGTTGCCTCGATCTTACGCATCGAAGATATTGCCCAATTGGTCGGAAAGCTCACAGAGAGTATGGCCACTATGAACGAAGACCAGATGAAGTACTCAACCGGCCGCCTTGTCCCCTTCCTTGAGCTATACCTCAGATTAGCTCACGATAGTCTAGTCCAAGCGCTTCTCTGGCTAAATTCCATATCCCACCTTACCTACGTGCTCGCCTCGACAGTTCGAACCCTCATGCAAAAAGGGTTCTGCAAACCCCCAGATATTCAAGAAGAGTCCCAGGGAAAGGGAAGCGAACAACTCGTAGAGGGTACTGGTATGGGCGAGGGTGCAGGTGCCGAGAACATCAGCAACCAGATTGAAGACGAGGCACAGGTCGAAGGTTTGCAAGGGGAGCAGGAATCGAGCGGCAACGACGATAAAAACGATGACAAGGAAGCTGTCGAGATGAGCGAAGACTTTGCGGGGGCGATGGAGGACGTAGACGAAAGTGGAAACGAAGAGGAGGATGGCTCGAAATCTGGGAGCGAGGCAGACCCTGAAGAGCGCATCGAAGATCTTGACTCTGCAAACCCAAATGTCGTCGATGAGAAACTCTGGAACGACGAGTCTGCCTCAGACAAGCCAGAAGGACAGGACCAAGCAGGCGACGACAGTACCACACAACCAGGCCAGAAGTCTGAAACAGCTGCCAAAGAAGACAAACCCCAATCATCCACCAAGCGGAAGGACGACAAAGATTACAGTGCCAACGAAACCGGCTCCGACAGCGAGACCGGCTCTGTTGTAGAGGACGAGCAAGGAATGGAGGAGGAGGATCAAAGTAGACCCGAAGACGGCAGGCATTTGGACGATTTTGTCCCCGAAGCAAACGCCTTAGACCTACCAGAAGATCTAGACCTTAGCCCAAATGACGACGCAGCTGATTCCGAGGAAAGCCAGGAAGCATTTGATGATCAAGACGGAGATGCTACGATGGAAGATGGTAGTTTGGTAGACGACAAGGATGACCGAGAACTCGATCAAGGACCAACTGCCTCACCCGAGCCAAACTCCGAAGCAGTGCCAACGGTTGACCAGGAGGCTGTGAATGATGCTGAGACGTCCGAGGGGAAAACTCAGCAGGCTGAATCTGGTATAGGAGGTCAAGACACAAGCGGGGATGGTACCCAACAAGCTAAAGTATCTGCGGACAACGATCATAGTGGGCAGCAGTCAAGTGAGGCACAAGCCAACTACCCACAGGACGAGGGTGCTCAGAACGAGGACACAGTCGAAGAAAGGGACGCATCCGAGTCCGAACTCAAGCAGTAAGCTATTCACGGACTCTTTTTTTAAATATACTAATTCGTTGGCCTATCAGGACCACAGAAACACGCACGGCAGACGATGCTCCCATCGGAGCCACAGGCGCAAGAGTTGAGTCAAACGGCACCTCACAACAGCAAAATCAGGATCCGTCTAGCAATGAAGCACCCAATCCTCTTCGAAGCCTTGGGGATGCATCAAAGGAGATCCAACGCCGAGTAGACGAGATTCTGAGTCGCTATAACACATCGCAACCAGCTGGCCGAACAGGCGAAGACGAACAGTCGGGAGAGGTAGAATACGCTCACGACGAAGATGCAGAACTGGACATGCAGGCTCTAGGGCCGTCGAATGATACAGACGAGGCCACGAAACTTCGAGATCTTCGTATCAACGACATACCTGCTCCGCCTCCAGAGGATATAATGGGCGATGTGGATATGGATATTGATGTTCCACCAGCCCCTGTCAGCCACGATACAAGAGAGCCAGAGGCCCGAGCAGATAGCTTACGAGGGGCGCTAACTGCCGACGAAATTCAGCACTCGCAGATGAGTGGGCTCGACAAGGATTCTAAACCTCGACAAGTCGACGCACAAGCCACGCTCGAACAAAAGGACACATCGCCGGAGCCCACGCCCCACGTTGATTCCGATGGTCTTGAGGCTGTGGTTGCTGACTGGCAAGCACAAGGCCAGCCGGTTGAAAACGCAGAAGATATTTGGCGTCTTTACGAGAGCTTGACGCAAGATCTGTCTCACAACCTCTGTGAACAACTTCGGCTCGTACTTGCGCCGACTCGTGCCACCCGACTCCGTGGAGATTTCCGAACAGGCAAGCGTTTGAACATGAAAAAACTTGTGCCTTATGTTGCATCCGACTTCACTCGGGACAAGATCTGGCTACGTCGAACTCGTCCAGCTGCTCGAGAGTACCAGGTTCTTTTGGCCGTTGATGATTCCCGCAGCATGGCTCGGGCCTCGCACACGATTCATCTTACGCGGCAAGCTCTCGCATTGGTCGCACGGGCACTAGAAAAGCTTGAGGTTGGAGAGTTGGCACTTGCTAGATTTGGTCGCGGAGTAGATGTCGTGCATGATTTTAGTGCTGGCGTTCTTCGTGGTCAAGCCGCACTTGGCGGGTTCACGTTCAACCAGCCCACAACCAATGTTCTTCACTTGATCGAGTCAAGCCTCGAAGTTCTCCGCAGCGCTCGCGAGCGTAACTCGGGATCTTCAGACCTATGGCAGCTTGAGATAGTGATCTCTGATGGGATTTGCCAGGACCACGAACGGCTACGAACGGTCTTGAGGCGAGCAGAAGAAGAGAGAGTGATGATAGTATTTGTCGTTGTTGATGCTCCATCGCAAAACGGGTCTGAAGAAAGCTCCATAGTCTCCATGCTGCAACCGACCATCAAGACAGTTGACGGCCGTATGGACATTCAGATGGAGCGATATTTAGACTCTTTCCCATTCCGTTACTTTGTCGTGCTTCGGGATGTTGAGGCACTCCCAGACGTTTTGGCCGGAACGCTTCGCCAATTTTTCGAGCGTATATCTGAAGATTAGGTGAGCTCACTTTGCTCTATACACATATCTAAGCTGACCCAAATTATTTGTAGTGTTTGCTAGAGTAATGGACTGAAAAGCTGGGTTTCAAGAATGTGTTTTCTGCTTGTGTCTGTTTGTCCACACCCTGTACTGTATTAGATTTTCAATCAACTCCATACAATCATCCTATCATAAGCCCCTACATGATAGTTCGGTGCACCCATGAGCCCAACCACACGCATATATCGTGCTTTGATCCAATGTATGCGTGTGTTTCGCTCATGTTGATCTCTTGGATATCATATATACATATTGAACTCAGCACCTTACGTTGTTATAAAACAACACGATTCAGTTGTCTAACTTTCTCCTTGAGTAGCACGTTTAAATCTCCGCTTACCATGATTGTCTTTTTTCGGTGTGTTCAATCAGTGTAGATGTCTTCCAGAATTCTGCATATTGGGCGTGATGAGGGCAACGAAACTGGGTTCAAACAACGGAAACACTATCAAAGACAGCTCTGATTTTTTTTAAGCTGCATTAATGTTCTACACCTTTGTCGAGGGACACAACAGCCTCGATTATATCTCCCTTATCCTATGTCGGAAAATCGGGAAATCCGTAATAATTTAATAAACAGTGCAACCTAGCATTTCCTTAGAATGGTCGCTTTGTTTGCTGGTATCGACAGCATCTATCCTGCGTATGCAGTACTATATCGAACCACAGTCCGCCGAACACGTTGGGTACGAAGGTTTCGTTAAAATCCAAGTGGCAAATGTGATGGACTCATTGGAACTGCGCCTAAGCAGTGCAAACGAAATGTGAAGGGCAAACTCGGAACCATTTTAGGGCATAAGTTTTTTTGAAAATAAAGATAACATCTCACTTGCCTAGAACAGGACGACAAAAGATATCCGGATAACCTGAAGGAGATGATGACCTTATCGTGTGGCTACTGGACCCTGTATATGTATAACCCCCCTCCCAAGCTTCAGTCCAACCCATCCCTCTCTTCTACTGTGATACATATCATAAATTGCTCATCTTGAAGACTCATACTATGTCTGGCAAGCGACCTTGCCGATATTTTAATACGCCTGCCGGGTGTAAAGCTGGTCCTAGGTGTCCTTATTCCCATTTCAAAACAAGTGGCTCGTCGTCTCGGGGGCAACGGCCATCGACTAACGGGCGCACCTCGAGCGGGCAAAGTATGTTCCTCTTCTTGAACTATTATGATTAGGCTGCTCACGTACACAATCTGCTGCTAATAGCGCCCTTACCTCCTGGTCTTCCTCGTGGAGCCTGTCGCGATTTTTGGGCCAACGGAAGCTGTTCCCGCGGGTTTAGTTGCAGGTACGAACATACACCAAACCAAGGATCCTCTGGACAGAGGGATGTGACGCCGAATCCTGGGGCCGCCTCTGGTCAAGACCTGGAAAAAGGGAAAACTCCTGGGGCAGTACAAACTGCACTCAAAGGCTTCCTCGCATCTACTTTCGTGGGGTTTCGAAGTTCCACGCAAGTTTATCTTTTTCTTCAATGTTTGAACAGTGCTCGTTCGTCGAATCCGTCTTGGGTAGGTTGGAATGAAAAACCTTATAAGTCGATATCAATACTAAATTGAAAATTTAACGATATCAGAAACCGGTAGATGCCCAGGTATAAAATATTTTTCTTATGATAGGTATTTACTGACGCAGTCTTCTTAGGATCTACTAGAAGCCTTGGTTAGTATATAGACGTATCAAGAGCTTGGCCGAAGCTAACGACAACTGAACCCTATCAACAGTGTCGAGACGCCTACGGTTTGCTTCGATTTGCTGAATGTATCAAACGACCGTCTGAACTGGACGACATGACTGGCTGGTCATTTATACGTGGGACGTTACCAGTACTTGAGGTGCGCTAGCCTTGGTTTTAGAGATAGCGCCCGCTTAGTGTGGTCTATAGTATATGTCTTCAGAGTGGGTGATCAAGAGCACAATTGCTCACAACGTCAAGTAGTTCTGCCCGTTTGCCTTATTAAGAACACAAACTCACTCGACCTGTAGTGCACTATATGGAATACTTCACCAGAACTTTCAAGCACTACAAACTACCATCGAAACCTTCATGCCACAGATGATGGCCGCGCGTGCTTTCCGCGACGCAGGTGCAGCATCTAAGGCTACCTCGGGCTTAGATTTATTCACAGCAATTTTTGTTTCGTTTTTTGAGTACGTTTGATCATACCATCAGGCGCGCATATAGATAGCTAAATGTGCGCTAGGTACACTTGCCGTTACAAGAATGCACTTGAAGCCAATCTTGGAATGCAAGGGTTAATCGAAAAACTAGCGCAATGGTTCTACGATTGGGAAGCTGCCATTGAATCCACAATACCCTTTGATGACCCATGCCAGCAGTTAGCACCTTCAACGCGTCGGTTCAAGCTATCCGAGCTTCGAAAGAAAGTCGAACCGCTTTTAAATGTTATCAATCGCACTCGAGTAGTGATCCACGAGCCGGTTGACCCACAACGTCAAGTTCAGCAAGATATTGCAATTTATCGACATGAAGCAACTCTTGCCCGTTTAGCTCGCGAGTACCAGGGCCCGGGAAGCCTTCGTGCAGAAGGACCACGTCATGATAATGACAAAATCGAAATCCAAGAGATCCGGATTGCACCGACACAGGACGAGCTGCTCTGCCGCCTTCAGCCATTCCTTCCGGCAAACATCCCCGGAGGACCTCATCAGCACCCAGCTGAAGGAGTACAACGGCTTCTAGATATTCAATTTCGCCTACTGCGCGAGGAGTTGGTGTGAGTGTCTCTTTCACTTACGAGAGCTTGATCTAACGTGCTACAGAGCGCCCATTCGGAGTGCTGTCCAGCTGTTGTCGGATGATTTGGCACAACACAAGCATGTCAAAACACAACTGGCTGATCTCATAAAGGCCAAAGGCGGTCGCTATCGTGGCCAAGTCGATTCAGGACAGGATTCAGTTATATTCAGCGTATTCACCAATGTCAACTTTGGGCCGTTTACTGTGGATAAACGAGGTTGTTCGATTGGCTTGCTCATGGACGCTCCTCCCGGTGGTGACGCTCGACATAAAGATGCCAAACATCGGGTTGCCTACTGGGAAACAGCATCGAAAAAGCGGCTGATGCAAGGAGGACTAGTCGCTCTCTTATTGAAGGACGGGGCGAACCAACTGGAAATATTTCTGGGCTTGATAGCCAGCAGCGCTAAGGATCTCAAAGAATCAGCCCAGGACAATACAGGCCACATCGGGATTCGGGTTGCTTTTTTTGATGCAGAAATAGAGTTACGCGTTGCCCGGCAACTTCAAGAGAACCAGAAGTCCCGAGCAGGTCAGATACGCTTGCTTCTCGAGGCTCCAGTGCTCTACGAGAGCCTTCGTCCATTCCTTTCAGCACTCCAAGCCGAACCTGAGAGGCTACCATTTGCCGATTACCTTCGGCACCATGTTGATTCCGGATATCTATCTCGTCTCCCGGTCACTCCTCCACTGTATGCGCAGAATCCTAGGTTTCGATTCGAGTTGAAACCACTTTTGCGTGGCGATTCAAACATCGACTCACTACCGCTGGATGCCAACGACCCTCAATCTATAATTCACGCCCGTCAACAGCTCGCAGAGTCTAGTAGTCTCGATAAGAGTCAGGCGGATGCGGTCGTCGATGCATTAACGCGAGAAATATCACTGATACAAGGGTAAGTTAATAAAACACATATCCGTTTCGCCAGGACAGCACTCACTAATGTTCGAACCCGAAGTCCGCCTGGAACAGGGAAGGTAAGTCATATGAATCGATTTACCAGTGTCAATCTAAAATACGTACAGAGCTATACTGGCGTCGAAATAATCAAACTTCTCGTGAAAAACAACATCACGCCTATAGTCTTGATGGCATTCACAAACCACGCGTTGGACCACATGTTACTCTCAGTTTTGGAACATGTGACCAAAAACATTGCCCGACTGGGCTCTAGGTCGTCGGACATTCGTATCTCTCAATTTTCATTGGATCAATTGACCCATGATTCAACAGAGCATAAAGGTCTTATTGGTCGCAAGTACGCTGCCATGAAAGGCGTAGAGGAGGAAATGAAGAAGCTCATGAACGCGATGATCAAGAAGCACGTTCCGCGACAAAATATGAACGAAACCGTGTTGTTGGATTGCCCCGAACATCACGACAATATATTTATCACTCCGCCTCGTTGGATTAGCGCCCTTTACGCTGAATATACAGTTGAGAATGATGGCTGGAGTCAAGAAACCAAGAAGAAGCCCAAGCCCAGCAAGCTCGAGTTTTGGCACGATGCTCAAGATCTCGAATGGCTTAGTCCTCCTAGCCCAAAAAACAAGGACAAAGTCCCAAAGAAGGCAAATAGGTACGCAGGGATTGATGGCAAGAACGATGGGCCCGAAGGCACGTGATTAAGATTAGGATTCATCAAGATTATTACGTTCACTAACTCTTCTAAACATATCTAGAAGCAAAGTACCAACGCCAGGTCCTGAAACATCGTGCTGAACAGCTAGTGTTCTTACAAAATTATGGGGAATCATCTGTTCCACCTATTCCTGCCACAACTCGTCCTTTAGCCACTTTGCAAAACGATGCTCGAATTTGGTCAATGTCTGCCCAAGAGAGAAAGGTGTTGTTTCGTCACTGGAAACTCGCAGCATTAGAACGAATAGGCGACAGCCGCTTAGCCGACTTTATACGCATGCGCGATAGCCACGCCGAGGCAAGACGGGAGTACCAGGATACACAGGACCAGGTATGTAAACATGCATTTCATAATGATTAAGACTAACCATGACACGACAAAATAGGTTCAAGTCAACGTTCTTAAGAATATCGACGTTATCGGATGCACAACTACGGGTAAGTGTACCATAAGAACGAATTTCAAAGTTCGCACACTCTTACCTCTGTTCCTACACCCAGGTGCAGCAAAATTGGTCTCGTTGTTTGCTGTAAGTTTATTGAAATACACGGTTACAAGCGAAAGTGACAATAATGGCCGTAGAGTATCGAGCCTCGCGTAATGATAGTCGAAGAAGCGGGCCAGGTATTAGAGGCACATGTCCTTGCTGCGCTGGTGCCCTCGATTTCACAAGTGATCATGATTGGCGATCCGCTGCAACTTAGGCCCAACCTAGTCAACTACAGTGCGTTAAATGTTACATGGGGAGATGATGAAAAATCTAGCTCACTTCGTGTTTTACGTTTCATCATTGATCGCGACATACAGGGCTTTCTGTCGACAACTACGACACAGGGAAAGTCTATCAATTTGACCGAAGCTTGATGGAGAGGCTTTCCGATTCGGGGTTACACATGTCACGTCTAGATGTTCAGCGGAGGATGCGGCCAGAAATCTCAAGTCTAATTAGGTAGGTCTTAGTGAGCATATCACACGCATATAATAACTAGCTGTTCTAGAAATACGCTCTACAAAGGCTTGGTTGATAACCCAGTGGTTAAAAAATACCCTAATGTGCGCGGTATGAACCATAATATGTACTTTTTGAGTCATTGCCACCGGGAAGCTGGAGGTGGGGAAGACTCTGTTTCAAAACACAACCAATACGAGGTAAGCCACTGATAAAGCGCCAGTGCTTTGTTTTATTTAACATACCTCACAATTAGGTCGACATGATTTATGGACTTGTTAAACATCTCCTTCGGTAAGCTCCTTTGAACCACTAACGTACAAAGAGCTGAATAGATATACTTCACAGACAAGGCTGCTATGGAACCTCGGATAATTCTGGTACAATAGTAGTCTTATCCGCTTACCTTGGACAAATTCCGAAGATCCACGCCAAGTTGCGGGGAGAAATGACTACCGTCGTTGACGAGCGAGATATGGATCAACTGGCTGAGCGTGGCCTTGAAGCAGATATAACTACGGTTGAGCAAGTGGAACTTTCGAAGCGAGTCCTTGTTCGGTAAGTAACGCCAAGACTGTTGTTGATTGATTTTTGAATCGCGATCTTCAGCACACTCGATAACTTCCAAGGCGAAGAGGGCGATATTATCATTCTAAGCTTGGCACGAAATGCAGGATCCTCGTTTGTTAAAGGCGTCACAAGCTTGGAGCATGATAAGGCGGCTAGGTCGGCGGTAGGGTTCCTGAAGGTAATTGTCTCGAACACATGTGTTTGCGTTTGCCGTTCATTCACAAAACTGAATTTAGTCAATTAACCGCACCAATGTGGGTCTCTCGAGGGCCAAGCAAGGTCTCTACATTTTGGGGAACGCCCCAGAACTCGCTACAGCAAGCAAAATGTGGGCGACCGTTCTTCAGGAACTGGATTCCAAGGATTTGATTGGCTCCGGATTCCCCATCGCCTGTAGTCGGCACCCAGACTATGTTCAATCGGTTGAACACCCCGATATGTTTGCTATTCATGCCCCCGACGGTAAGCTACGCTCTTGCGAATGTAAAATGACAGAGGTCTTATTCTGTTTCAGGCGGATGTCTGCAATCCTGTAGCTCTAGGCTGTCATGTGGGCACACGTGCCCTTACAAGGTGAGCTTATACTGTATAGGCTTAGACGCATATACTCAAATACTAAATATGGCGATTAGTGTCACTCGGACGATCCCAATCACCTGGCCATTAAATGTCCAGCGGAGTGTCCAAGGCTTTGTCCACAGCAACATCCATGTCGTAAGCGGTGTTATCAAGACTGTGGAAAATGTCGCTTCTCAGTTCCGAACATTGTGCTCCCCTGCGACCATGTTTTGCAAAACGCGACCTGGCAAGTTAACGTTTGACCAACCTGGCTATGAATTTGGACTAACATACACTATTTGCAGCCATGATAGCCGCCATCCGTACGAGGTTTTGTGCCAGAGCCTTGTTGAAAAGAAACTTCTGTACTGCGAGCACAAAGCAATCATGCCCTGCCATCAAGATCCGTCTACTTGGAAATGTCGGACGCCCTGTGCAGAACCGCTGAACTGCTGTGGTAGACCTTGCTCCTCAAACTGCAACGAGTGTATGGAAAGGGCGTCCCCAGTGTTCCATCAGGATGAGCGCCCCATTGGAGAGATTTCTCGACTGTCCCATCCTAGCCATAAATGCAAAAAGGATCTTCGCTGTGGACATCGCTGCGCTGATATTTGCGCTGAAGGTCACGTTTGTTCCGGGAAGTGCAAGGAGCCGTGCAGCCAGGCGTGTTCCCACCACAAGTGTCCCAATCGTTGCTGTGACCCCTGTGTTCCATGCATGGAGCTTTGTGCATGGGAATGTCCTCACCAGCGTTGCTCTTTGACGTGTGGCGCAGTGAGTATTCTTGCGTTTGGACAGGTTGTTGATTCTGACTAGAATCTACTGTTAGCCTTGTTCTCGACTTCCTTGCGATGAGCCATGCAGAAACGTGCTAAAATGCGGGCACCCATGCCTTTCAGGTGCGTTGATGCTCTTCAATAGTGGAGATATTTTCTCTAATTTTTCCTTAGTATGTGGGGAGCCATGTGAAGAGCAAGTGTGCAGGAGTTGTGCTCACGAAAATCAACTGAACAACTCTGCTGATCTTTATCTGGGTTTGACTTTAAAGGAGCTAGGAGTCGGAGACAACTTAGATGAAAGGACCATCACACTTGCTTGCCGGCATACATTCACCGTGGAGACACTTGATGGCGTGACAGAACTCAGCAAGTTCTATGCTCAAGACTCAAACTCGAAATGGACATCTACAACTTTACCCGACCTTTCTGGCGAGACTCGCCCTAGGCCAGTCTGCCCTACCTGCCGAGCACCTGTAACCAGCCGTCGATATGGACGGGTATTTAAACGGGCCGATCTCGACATTCTCGAACACAACGTCGCATCTACCATGTCTTCTGAGCTATTTAATGCGCAAGAAAGGCTTCAGAATGGCCGTAAGAGTCTTGAGGCTCATGTTGTGTCTGGGATTAATTCTGCCAAGGCGATGCACTCAGGTCAAAGTCCTATGCCTAGCAAGAAACAACAGGAGGTGGCCAGCAAAGAACGCGTAATCGTTTCAAACAGGGGAGGCGACGGGCCAACCCACTTCGAATTTCTTTCCAAGTCCTTGTCCACGATCCATTTCATTCATGCGAAACAACAAGCTGCTTGGAAAGACGCGATTGAACCTGTCCTAGGCGCATACACCCAGGCGTTCCAATTGTTTGATAAGCGTTCATCTCACTACGTTGCATACGAAGGGTCGCTTGCAGCACTCTATCGCGATGAGCTCGAAAAATCTCTTGCTTCCCTCAACACGCTTCCTAATAATCCAGAGCATCTCGCCATGCGACTGGCACGGATACGAATTGGAGATACTCCGCCTCCTCGTACCGACAAGCGGTTCCTCATCGAAGCATTCTGGGTCATCATCGAAATCCTCCTTCTCTTGGGTCGCATGGCTCAACGCTGTTCAGAGCTACTATCCGATCGCAAGAATGACACCAAGCTCTGGCGCGATTTTGGGTATTTCTTGCTTGAGCAAGCAAAGGCGGATTCGCAAAAGGCTTTGGATATGGCAAAAGCCTCCGAATCGCACCGCAAAGTCGTATCGTGCAGTCTCTTGTTGCTTCGAGCTGAGATGGAGCTTGCACGCTATCGACTCAAGGACAAGATATCTGCCCAGGAGATGACTCTCACTCGCAAGACGGAGTTGGAGAGCGAACACGCTCGCACGGGAGAGACTTTCAAACAGGGTATTCGCGAGGTTGAGCGTGGCTACCAGGCACAATTTAGCGCCGCAGAGCGACCTGAAGCGAATCTATGGTTGAAAGCGAATTTCGGTGCGCATACTGATGCATTGTTAAAGAACTGGGAAGAAACGAAAATGTCAATCCGTATGGGAACGTGGTATGCTACCGTGACCGATGAGGAGAAACTGAGCATCGTTAAAGCGTTTAGCTTCTGTAAGCTCATTCTTTCGATCATAGTATATAAATATACTCATCGATGCCCATAGCGCACGCTGGGCACTTTTATCGTTGCCCCAACGGACATCCTTATGTTATTACCGAGGTATGTTATGGTAAATCAAGCAGCAATTGAATCGTCTTTTTCACACTTATTTTGTACAGTGCGGGGGTGCTATGCAAGAGTCTCGTTGCCCAGAATGCCGTGCACCTATTGGTGGCGGTAGCCACAGGCTTCGCTCAGATAATGCCCAGGATGCAGAACTCGCGGGACTGGCGCGCCGTCAAGGAGGAGCGGTTAACCCTTGGGGATAGAGGTGTCTGTGGTTTAGTAGCCAAATGTTTGGGTTGAATGCGTTTCTTGGAATTTTTTGGTGAAATAGTTGAATGAACTTGTCAAGAATTCTGTTTCTCTTTGATATGCTCTATCGGTGTATACACGTACCAGTCTGAATCTGAATCATTGAACAAGCTTCTGGTCTCACAATTCATGTCAACAGTATTACGATTACTTCAAAAAGTATCTAAATGCACCAAAGATGCGACATGAGATCATCACTCCTCATCACAGATCGTAAAAGTAAACTAGAAAAAAATCGCAAATCTACCCTCTATTCAAATCACCCGTCAACGTATACGACTTCCAACGAACGTCGTCCACACTCTCACGAAGTATACGCACATGATCAGCAGTCACGTACGGACACTCGAACAACTCGAGCGAAAGGATCGGTGTACCAGGTCCAGCCGACTTGACTTTCTTCCCTCCTAGACCCATACGCAGACCCCTCTCTAAATCGTCCTCTGATTCAGACCCGGAACCTGAATCTGTGTCGTCAAAGACATCGTAAATGTCGAGAGGTGGACCGTTGCGTGCTTCGACGAATCGAACGAGGGCGGATCCGCGTATGGTGCTTCGGACGATTCGGATTTCTTCTAGAGCGGGCATGTGGAATGATAGGAGGGATAGTAGGTGGCTGTCTGGATCGTCGGACGAAGCGGGTTGAATGGGTTGACCTGGTGTGCGGAATGTGTGGAATGAAGGTCGGGAGGGTGCGTTCGTAGTGGAGAATGAGGGTCGTTGGGATGTTGGGTTGGTATCATTGCCGGTGGGTACGTCGGCAAAGGTGGCTGCGTTCGTCCCAGTAGCATATGACGCAAATCCACCCTGCTTCGGCGTTGGCATTGTTGAACGACCTCGCGGTGCACTAGGTCCATTCGATCCAAACGCGCCTTGGGCGTACGGATTCGCGCCACGCGAGCCTTGATCGTCTTTGACTTTAAACGCTGCGTGTAGGTTCGAGGACGAAGCGCTATGCGAATGGGATGTGAATCCTTGTTTCTTCGATTCGCTAGCAGCACGCAGATTTGACATGGATGCGCTATGCATCCCGTTCCTCAGACTATTCAACCTCGAGTTCAAATTTGGTGATGGTGTCGCAGTTCCATTCTTGGGTGTGCTCCCGCCCGAGAACCGGGGTGTCGTCCCACCGTTGACGCTACTCGCGCTCCCACCCACATCGACCTCGGTGGTTGTGCGGCTTGTTCGGGGTATACCAGGTGTACCCGGTCGGCCTTGTACACTTCGTCCGCTGGGTGTGATAGTCCCCTCGCCCGGCTCGTCGTCGAGTGAGAGATCGCCGAGTTCGGATCCTCCGTCTGCTTCGTTCGAGTCTGTTTCGTCTTCTTCATCGCCTTCTCCAGAGTCTCCGCGCTGGGTACGTTCTTCGTCGTCGGAAGAGGAGGAAGAAGAGTCTCCATCAGAATCTACCCGTTTGATTTCTATCGTTGCTTCCTCGTTTACTTCTTGCCCATTCAACTCTGTCTCTTTCTTCCTCTCCGCATCCTCTTCTTCATCCGACAATGACCCAAGCCTAGACCCAGTCCCCGCGCTCGCGAGTGTCGTATCCGCACTATACGCCGATTCAGGTGCATGCGCTGTACCCGATTCTTCCTCCTCCTCTTCGTCTTCCTCCTCGTCCTCGTCCTCGCTGTGCTCGCTCGGTGCTTTCCGATTAGCTCTGGGCGTATCATGTTCCGTATGAAGTGGACCGTTTTGCGTAGGCGTGCTAGGCGTCGAAGCAGCGCTAATTCGAGCGGCGTTGGACGGGATATGAAGATTCGACAATGACCTGCCAAGTCCGACGTTGAGAGCAGACACTCCCAAGGGGGATCCAGCCCCAAACAATGTTCCTAGTGCCCCCAAGCCAGGCGTCGCAGCGGGTGGAGCGTTCGATACGAGTTGAACACCGGGTATATTAGGCGTCGAGAGCGGGACACCTGGGAGGTTTGGCGTTGTGAGTGGTGCATTGGTCATATGCAAGGGCAGTGAGGGTATAGGTATATGCGGCGTCTTGTTCGAGTTTGAGGTGTAGGTGTACGAGTTGAATGTTTGGCTGCGTTTAGGACTGGGCGGTGTGCTTTCGTGTTGAACGGGTGTGGTAGGCATGCTGTATGGTGTGGGTGGAATCGAGTAGGGTGTTGGAGGGACGGATTGCGTTTGGGCTCGTGCTCGTGCTCGGGTGGGGTGTTGTGGGATTGCGAATCCTCCTGAGCTTGAGCCCGGTGTGGCTAGGGAGCAGGCTCGGATTTCTAGTGTGCGGACTTGGGATAGGCCGTCTCGGCCTGGGGGTACGCCTTCGAGGACTGTGTGTCGGATTTTGACTCCAGAGAGAACGAGTTTGGACATTCCGCCCATGCTGCTCATCCCGGCGGTGGATCCTGCAGCGACGAGTCGGACGAGAGTCTCGGTGGCACGCGATCCGGCTTGAAGAGTGAGCGTTGCTGAAGCAGTAGTATACTGAGCTCCGAGTTTCTCTACTGCAACCTGTGGAACGGCAGCTTTATCCTTGTCCGTTGGACTGGACGGTTGAGTACCAGCGCTAGCAGGGGTAGCAGACGTCGAAGCTGCAGGAGAGATAGCGATCGTATCGAGCGGCATACCCCGTTCTCTCGGTTCCCCACTAAACAACGTCAACGCGGCGAGATACGATTCGAGCTCGTGCGGCGCACGCGGGCGATCGTGCGAGGCTGTTCTCAACGCTCGCGGAAGCTCCATTTCGAGCGTGAGGTTGGCCGACGCTGGGTACGTGATGTGGAATAATAACCAGGCGACCTAACGTATGCATCAGACACGAGCGCAAGGGCGGAGGCGTAGGAGGGGCGTACTTGGACTGGACCGACACCCGAGACGCGGAGGGAGCGTAAGCGCGCGAGGTCGGCGCGTGCGGAAGGGTTCTCGTCTCCTGGGGATTTGTAGACCGGGACGGCTCCACCGTATAGCGAGAGTTCGGTTAGGCCTGGGCTGGCACGTAAGAGGGTGGTGAGTGAGGTAAGAGTGAGTGGAGGTGCGGCGGGGGGTGGTTTGAGTGCTAGGGTGAGTAGACCGCCTGGGGGTGGGGCGGTTGGAGAGAGGTGGGCATGGGTGAGGGAGAGGTGGCGCAGGCGGGTTAATAGTGCGGGTGGAAGGCTGATGGCGTGTTCGTCTGTGTATCTGCCGGTGAGGGTGAGTCGCTCGAGTTGGGTTTGACCGGCGATTGAGTGGAGAAACTTTTCGATGTGGGGTGCGCCTGTTTGGATCCAGAGTTGGCGCAAGCGGGGCACGTGTGGGGCCAGTATGCGAGCTAGAGGGCCGTCTCGCGCGTCTTTCCATAGTGGTGTGTCGAGTCGGACGTGGATCGGGAGTCTGCGCGAGTATCGGAGCGCCCAGGCTCCGCTTGGATGTCTCAAATCGACGCGAGTCCATAATGCTGGATGGGCGAGCACAAGTGTTCGCCATCGTCGATTCGTACCAGCGAGCGCGGCTGCAGTGTTCGATGTAGCTGCATGAGGGGCACTAGGTATTATCCTGCACGCATAGTTGAATATCTGAGCGAGCACGTCGTCGGGCAGACGAGCGAGAGGTGTGTTCGCAGAGATACGCGCCTGGACGCGGACAAGCTGGAGACAGAGGGCAGAAATCACAGCGTCGAGGAGAGCTTCGGCGGCGCGCAGGTCGTCGGGGACGACGGCGAGGACGCTGCGGACGATGGCCGCGGGGTCGGCGACCTGCATTCGGACGTGGATGTGGTCGTTGGCGGATGCACGTGAGCGATGATGATGAGGGCGATGGCAAAGGGACCCTATGACCAGACGCCTCGTGCTGGAGCGGGCTTGTATTCAACCACGATGGACGTCGAGCAAGAGCAACAGACGCACTTTGACCAGGACCGCAAGCTGCTGTCAGTAGTCTCTCAGCTAGTAGTCCCCCCGCTAATAATCCCCAATAATGATTTAGCGACCTCGTCTTTATCCAAGACGCGACCGGTTCCCAAGGTTCCTACATCACCCACTCCACCGTCCACATCCAGCGCATCTGCTCCGACATCGTCGCCCACGGCGGG